>JASDQU011310002.1:0-17402 GCA_032191745.1 Picea mariana
CTAATAAGCACAGGAGCTTCAGTCAGGGCTTTCTTGATTTGTTCAAAGGAATGTCGCGATTGAGGGTTCCACCTTACTTCATTTTCTTTCTTTAATATGGTTGTTATAAGCTTTACCTCCTCAGCGAAGTTAGGCATAAACCTCCTTAGGAAATTAATTTTACCAAGGAAAGATTGGACCTCCTTCGTAGACCTCGAGATTGATAAGGCTTGTATTGCCTCAACTCTGCTGAGATCAATCCTGACTCCTTCTGTTGATACTATGTGGCCTAGTAGCTTTCGTTCCTTCATGGCAAACAGAGATTTCTTGGGGTTTAATGAAATGCCAAACTTTCTGCATTTCAAGAAAACTTTCCCGAGATGACGACGGTGTTCTACATCAGATTTTGAAAATACTGTGATGTCATCCAGATAAACGACCACAAATTTGTCCTTTTCCCCAACGAAAGCTATGTCCATGGCACACTGGAAAGTCACCCCCGCATTCATTAGTTCAAATGTTATCTTGGCATACATGAATGTGCCCCATGGAGTGGTGAATGCTGTCTTTTCCCTATCTTCAAGCAGAACAGAGACCTGATTGTAGCCAGAGAAACCATCAATCATGGACATCTTGGAAGCTCCTGTCACCCTCTGCAGTATATGTTCCATCTTCGGCAAGGGGTAGTTATCCTTTCGTGAGCTTCTATTTAGGTTTCTGAAGTCTACACAGAGTCGGATCTCTCCATTCTTTTTCCTTATTGGCACCAAATTAGCCACCCATTCTGAATATCTCAGTGGAACGATGATCTGAGCTTGAAGCAGCTTCTTCACTTCTCTCTCCATGATAGGTAGCAGCATGGGATTGATCTGTCTCAGCTTCTGCCTGAATGGATTTGCTTCCTCTTTTAATGGAATTTTATGCTGTATGACTGAGGTGTCGTAGGTTTTGAGATCCTCGTAGGTCCATGCAAATACATCAGCAAATTTCCTCAAAAGTCCACTATATTTGGACCTCTGTTCCTCTGTCAAGATTTTTGACAATTTGACATACTTGGGCTCACTCTCGGTCCCAATGTTGCATTGAATAGTACCAACGTCCTCCTCCGAGACCTTTCCCTTTACCGACACATCATTACTATCAAAAAGCCTTTCCAAAGGAACCAGTCCCCTAGGAATATGGTTGTTGGGCAGCTGTACAATGTCACGCCCTGCAATCTTATTCAGAAAATTAACTCCATCGAGCTCTTCCCCTGAGACGACATCTTGGTCTATATGCATTTCTAAAAATTCCTCAACAGTCTCCAAGAACCTCTTGACCTCAAGATCGTCCTCAAACACCTTCCAATGCTTAACATTGTCAGGTATGGAGGGCCTGTATTTTACTTCTATATCATATCTGAATTTGGGTGGCAGGGGTGCTTTGAAATTGCTAGTCGATGCAGCCAAGGAATCTGCCAAGGTGTTCTCCTCTCTTGGGATGAAAGAAATATTGAATGCTGAGAAGAGACTGTCAATAAGGTCCTAGACCTCATTCCTATAACTCCTGAGTCAAGGATGTTTAGCCTGATAAGCGTTCTTGATTTGCTGGACCACCAACTCTGCATCACCGAATACTGCTACTTCCTGGATTCCCATTTCCCTTGCAACCCTTAGTCCCAGAACAAGAGCCTCATACTCCGCCACATTGTTGGTAGATTCAAATTCTAATTTGTATGACAGAGATATGGTTTCCTGAGCAGGCGTCACAAAAACTACTCCAACTCCAGCGCCTTCTCGGGAACAGGCTCCATCAAAAAACATTTTCCAGATTGGGGTGATGGAGAGAGGAACTTCAGGGGAAACAGTGGGTTGTTTTCTGAGTCTCAGAGGTGGCTCTGGGGCATGGGTGAGTTGCAGTAAACTCGAGCCTAAATCAGTATCTAAGGCAAAGATAGGATGGTTGGTAGGGTTGGCTTCATCACTGATTATATAGGCCAATTGAGCTTCCCTGTACAGTCTTCTATGCTCTCCTCCGAACACTGGGATAGTAGCATATGTGAGGTCCATCTGCAAGGTTCCCCCCAGTCTTTTTATCTAAGACCTTGATAACAACATACCGAACTTGGGGGGGAAATCTGCTACTACAATATCCATGACCACACTTTTCATAGGCAATTGCAACAAGTTTACAACTAGGTCTTTAATAACTCTAAGACACTGAACTCTCCTGGAGTCAAAAGAATAGAGGTCATGATAGGCTCTGGTAACTTCTAGTCCTAACTCTTCCATGACATTTTTGGGCATGAGGTTGTGAGAGGCCCCTGAATCCATCAAGCAGTTGTGCAACACTTTGTCATGTATGTTCATGGATGTGTAGAAGGGAGGGGATGAGTCATCTTTGTCTTCTACCATGGGACCTAGGACGACTGCTGGCTTTTCATCTTGGAGGTTTATGGAGTCTGTAGGAAGGATTGAGGCTTCAGACTGTAAAATCCTAGAAAAGTGCTTCTTTAATTCTCCATGCTTAATTAGCTTAGTGAGGGCCACGGGGATTCTGATCTTTTGAATCTCATGTTCAAAATTAAAGGAGGCTGTAGGTTTTAGAATTTCTTTTATTTCGGGAACATAATTATGAACAATGGGAGAGGGGGGTTGAGCTTTCTTACCTTTGTGACCGTTTGCTACTTCATTAGTAGGTCTCTCTGCTCTAGTGAGCTACTCAGGAATATCAGGTGCTGCTATCTTTTTATCAGACCTCAGGTTGTACCTGCCCCGACCGCCACTAGCTTTGCCTCCCTTGCTTAGCTCATTTAGCTGACCGTCCATGAGAGACTCCTCGTATGAAGATTGGGTAAGATGAGGAAAAGGAGGGGTGTCTCCAAAGCAATGGATCTCAGGATCAAGCTCGTCTGCTTCTCTTTCTTCCCCCTCGACCATGAAATTGTTTTGAAAAGGGGCCTGAATCTTCTGGTCTTCTCTGTCTCTTCCCTTCTCTCTTTGTATATTCGGGGAAGTAAAATTATTCGGCCTCCTGAATCCTCCTTTGTTCTAGACGATATGAGGTCCTTTATATGCTTGTCTCCCTTCCACCCTCATCTTCTCCATTTCTGCAGACAAAGACTTCACCATCTTAGTCAATTCGTCGACCTGAGGATGAGGCACCAATGATCCAGAAGTCGAGGCTTCCGTCCTCCCTTTTCTCCTATCTGTGTCGGCCTTGTTTCTCAGTCTGTTAGCTGCTAATATGTTGGATTCCACTTCTATGGCCACATCTTGCATTTGGGCTAAGGAAGTGGTTCTTCTTTCTCTCAACAACAGGCAGAAATCAGGGTCAAATGCACCAGCATAGGAAATTTGGGCAGAGGCTTCTGAGGGCTTTATATCTGCAGGAATCTTGTTATACATCTTGTTAAATCTTTTGGAGAAGTCAGAGACCGACTCTCCTTTCATCTTCTTCAAAGACCTGAATTATGTCATGTAATACATGAAGTCCTTCCTATCTCCCCACTGCCTCAGGAAAGCACTATCCAGAGCTTCAATCCCAGCAATAGATCCTCGAGCCAATCCTCTAAACCACTTCCTTACCTCACCATCCAGGCTTTGGACGAAAACTCTCATCCAGACATCTTCATTTTCAATATTGAGGTTGTCTGCATAACTGTAGAAAGCAGCCAGGTTCTCTTCAGCAGTTATGTCTCCTTAACCAGTGAACTTGGGCATGTATTTCAAGTAATCTCCAGCAGGGAGAGGATTCATGGGATGGGGAAGAACTAAGGGAGCGTATCTGGCAGCGACTATGGTGTCCATTCTATTCAAAGGAGGATTAGCACAAGCCATGGGGATGTTAGGTGGAGGAGAACTGGGAGGAGAAGGAGTTTGTGAAGGGGCTAGCGGGAGTAAATCTCGGAGTGGGGTGGGAAACAAGAGGTGATTCAAGGAACAGGCTACCGAGCTCCAGTCGGCAGGTTATCCTCCTTGTGCAGGAGTGGGGAAATCTTCTAAAGTCGAGGGTCTACGCCAAGGCGCAGCTTCAAAGGAGAGGAGAGTGGAAAAGTCTTGTCCCTCTGGTCCCAGACCAGGAGGGGAAAAATCAACAGGAACACTCCCAAAATTTAAGAAACAGGAAACTACAGAGACAGGCCTGTCAAATAACTGAGGAGGAGAAAAAGGAGCTCCAACAGAAGGATATGATGGATTACCTGGTTCGGTGATGGACGCTTCTTCTTCAGAGGCCTTTCCCTTTCTGAGCAGTGCCTCTGGGTCTGTTTCAGGCGTAGCTAGAGGAAGTTGTGGGTGAGACTGCGTATGTCTACCTATGAAAGCCACAATTATCATAGCAGGTTCTCCCCAGCGGAGTTGTCACAATGGAGTTGCCAAGTGAAAATTAGCAATCTTGAAAGGCTCTGTTAATCCGATGCGCCTTTGGATTCAGAGGCTCAATGTCGTTCTACCCAGGGAAAATCTTCAATTCCATCACCGACAACGGCGCCAGAAATGTTAGCATCAGAAGTCACTCCTGGATTGCTTGCAGGAGCAGAGCCCAATGCCCATCAGTTTTATGTCACGATTTGTTTGTAAAGGGTGATCAAATGGAGATAATGGCTCTAGGAGGTATCACTCTAACTCAGGGACTGAGTCTGGTACGTAAAGAACAGAGGAGGTCTGGAATCCTAACTTCAGCCAGTGGGTTGATTTAAAGATGAACAGGTGGAAGACTTAGGAGAAAGTGGACAAACAACTATGGGCATCAGGCTTGCAGCAGTTTGTGGAGGAAAAACTCTGAAAACAGGATCCTCCTGGTTCAGGGCTTCAAGAAACTGAAAGGGGACTTGACTGGATCCTCCAATTCCAAGTCATTCAACGTTAAGGAAATCACAGGGACTGATTAGAGGCTCCATAACTATTACAGTGATCCATTACAACATCATCCTATAATAGCTACAGCTCGACTGGATCCTCCAATTCCAAGTTTCTCTAACACAGTGTAAACAAAGACATGAAAGAAACTGGCATTCATAAGGAAAGAAGTCTCAAAAGTTCATACATAACTAGAATAACAATGCTTCATTAAAACTTTACAACCGGGAGCTCTGCTCAGCCATCGATACCTTCCAAAATGGCAGAAATGCCTACATATACTTGGAACAAAAACACTGGAAGTTAAATCGAGACATCGCATTGAAGACATTACGTCTTCACATTTACTGTGCATGCAGTCTCTGGACGTTCGTGAACTTCAGTCAGATGCAATCGCGTTCCAAAGGACCTGTGACTGAATTGACAAGCTTGCATTCATTCCTTGGCTTTTCATTTATGGTGGAAACGATGTCCAACCACCATCAACTACTGTAATAACTGCTTCATTGGGATCGGGAAAAGCCCAGGTTGATTTTGCTCCTTCAGGACATGGAGGCACTCAGGATGACTGGAGATCTCGATATGAGGAGGAGAACAAACGGTAACCGGGCAGGGGTAGTTAAATACACTCGATGCAGCTATGGGGATGAGGAGAGGCCACGCAAATGGATGACTGAGGGAAAGCGATAGGAAAATGCATGTGGCAGAACTCATGAATTTTGGGGTGTACGAGCCGGGTGGAGGAGACACAGGGACCAGGAAGAAATTATGAGTTGGCGTGACAAGGGGATAGGATGTGGCGGCAAGGAGGCATGTGATGAGGCTTCGGATTTTCGGGGATTCGGGATTCGCGAGTTTGGGATGCACGAACTCTTTACCTCCGGAAACCCCGATATCCCGATGTGCGATGAGTTCCTCCCCTATGGGTTAGCCCTCCTGGCTATTCTATGATCCATAAGACTTCTCATTATATGACCGGAGCCAAACCTTTGACAGGGCTTCGACGTTTTCGATGTCTCAATACACAACTCCTCGAGACTCGCGATCCTTCGATTGCCGATGCACCTTCCAAGCTGGCCCAGGTCCAAGTGACCGCCACCATATGCCCTCGATCATATTCTCCCTTGGGATTTCGCAGTTTGTGATGTCAACGAGCACGCGACCTTCGAGTTCATGATATGTCGATGCCACCTGTACTCCACTATAGTCCTCGGCCCTGTCGGGAAATCACGTATCAGGATATCGCGATTCCCGCTGCCCTGTGCGCGGGACTTTCAGTTCCCCGATCCCCGACTCTGCGGGATCTCTCGCCACGTGTCTCTGCTGGCGGATGGATCTGATCTTCTCGGCACTTCCGTGGGCCCGAGTTCTTGGATGCTCTCGGTACTTCGCGTCTCGCAAAATAACGGAGCTACTCTTTGCGTGTTGGAGTCGCGATGAGCGAAACGCCGAGATGGCCAGCCCTTGCGACACGCGCCACTGGATCGGACGACCTATATTCAACCTCCAAACAGAAGAGACTTCTATGCTGCTAAACGTCGAGTAAATTGGCAACTCTGAGATTCCGATAACCGTCGATCTGCTTCGTGGACTGATCTCGGCTGCTGATGGCAAGACTTCGCACGCTCGCTTGATATGTTACTTGGAAAACAAGAATTCTCCCAAGCCGCGCTCGAGCATTTTGTACAACTTGCAAACTCGCATGCTTCTCGAATCCGTGACAAGAATAATAGCTAACAGAAGGAACGAGCCTAAAGGAAAGTTTAAACTTAACAAAGGAAAAAGTTGCCAGCATAGTTGAAAGGGCATTACTGGAAGTTGAGAACTTAGTTGAGGATTTGCAAGTTAATTATAAGGAAATTAGGGTAAATTAATAACTCTCCAACTAGATCTAAAAATTTATAGTGAGAGAGAAGGTGAAAGTTAGGCCAAGCTTAAAGAAACTAAACCTAACTTTGACACGATCACCATGACATGCATTACACCAAAAAATCATTTGTAGACACGTATACTTACTTGAAATATTACAAGAAATGCAGGGGTTGTCCATTCCTTGGATTCTTTGGATTCATGCCAACATCATACATGACCGTTGGTTTTCCCTTTGGCATAATAACAAGCTCCATTCCATATACTAGATGGCTCAATTCCCCTATTTTGAAGTTGTCAAGATGTTCTAAGGGAATAACAACAATTTCAATCTGAACGTGCATGTGCTAGAATAAATCCCATTTCAAGTTCGTGAAATCAAAGGAATTGTAGGGGAGTTCCTATGGCATCATTCAAGCAATTGTTTTGGGTGTTAATTCGGGTGGTAGTGGTGACATTAGTACTATAATATTCATCTACCTATTTGTTTGGAGTTTAATTCTATTGTTTTCTATCCAGTAGTGTCTCACAACCTGTATCCAAGTCATCACCATCAACTAGTTGTGCTACATTCGCTAGGATCATTGAACTTGGATCCTCTACTACCACTCAACTCCATTCCTTTACCTCTCGACTCCATTCCTCTACCTATATGAGAATTTAACATCTGAAACCATCATGCATACATTGATGCATTGCAAAACAATTAAATATCAATTATTTTGCTACACAAACTATCAATTCAATCAAATTAATGAATCCATGATTGTATGACAATAACAATGTTGTTTGTCAACAATTATATGGTTGATAATTAATCTTGTTTTAATATAATGGTTTTCCTTAACATGGTCCATTTATGATGATCATCGACAAATGACCCTTAATGCTCTTTAAATAGAGATCATGGACCAATCGGGTGCTAAGCCATGCTATAGAAAGATTTGCGTCACCTCATGCCACCTTGCTTAGAAGGCCTTTTCCATTTCCCTATGTAGACTTGAAGTCCCCTTTTGCAATTCCCAGAGATAAAAAACATATTTTCCCACACATACGTGCCCTAACAATTATACAACATGTGTATACGCAGGTTGCACCATTACAACCCGCGTACATCGGGTTTTGTGCTCAAAATTAAAAAATAGTGTCGGGTTTCCATGTCACATCACGGGATCCATGATCTGTGACCTTCCATATACTGGAAACGTTCTGACTCGGCCCTTCAGTTCCATTTGAAGGATATAAATGGACCTTATCCAAGTTGTGGAGAGGAGGAGAAGAATTCAACTTTGAGAGTAAAGTTACTCTCGGGAAATTATTCACTTCATATTGAGTCTGCATCCCTTTGTCCTTTTAAGTCTGAACACATTGTTCAGCCCCCAAACTCTTCCTTATTTAATGGAGAACCTCAATGTCTCTCTTATATGAGATTGCCTTTGGTGGAGGATTGAAGTGGTGGAGGCCTAGCTGGAAGGGACTTAATTTCTTGGTTTCGAACGTGCTAACATGGAAGTTTGTCTTTCATACACTTTTGTTGATTACATTTTAATAGAAATACTCTTTTCTCGTCCAATTAATGTCTTGCAAATATTTGAATTGTTATTCCATGGGCATATTTGTTATGAATATTGATGGATTATGTTATTGTATGTACCAACTCTATATATTATCACCATATGCTTGTGTATCTTGGTTGTTGAGGACAAGTTGTAGGTTTATTACTTTGAGTCAAGTGCTAAACAATGGACTTCATCGAACGTCTGGACGAGGTAGGCTCTTTATCTTGTCTTTTTAGAATATTTATTTATATAACATACTTGAGATTATAGTTGATTTCTGCAGTCATTTCTGTCTGTTGTGGTTTACCCCATGCCATAGAGTGATTTTCCTCGTAACAGAATTGGCGACTCCATTGGGGAATGAATCTTATTTTCTGGGTTTGGAGTGCTTTTCGCCTTTGATTTCTCTCATTTATCTAGACTTTCTTATCGTCTAATTGCTTGACAGCCTCTTTTCATTTTGAGTCTGAGTTTCTTGGCCTTATCCTTAACCTAGCATTGTTTCAATACATATACGTGGTTTTTTACCTAACAGTTGCGTACATACACGAGTTGTTGTTCTGTAGGAAGCGTATATACCCAGGCTTCTTCTGAGCAGTCCTGTACATCATCCTTGTTTGCTTGATTGTTGAGTTTGATGTTTGCTGGGTAAGTTTTGAGGGTTGTTGAGTCTTCTTAGGTCTCTTCTATGACTGTCAAGTGTCTGCATAATGATAGGAAACCTTTCTTTGGTTGAATTTTCAGGCGATTTTTCTTTCTCATCATCCTTTTCATTGATTGTCCTTGCATCCTAGGCTGGGTGTTTGCTTCTTGATATTCTACTTGATTTGTCTTTTTTTACATACAATAGGGTCTTTATATCAAGCTGTTATTTAGTCCTTGCATTTTCATTCTTTTATATTGAAAATACAAAAAAACACATTTTGCGTCATTGGCATTTGATCTTTTAGGTTCTTGTCATTGATCTTAGTACATATATAGAAAGATTGCATCTTATTTGAAATTGTAGAATTGAATTGAAAGTTGCATTTAGAAAAGCTTATCATTTATTGGGAATTGAGGTTAGGACTTTGCATTTTATTCATATTCATTTATTTTACTTGTTGAGTCGTAAAAACATCAGTTTCACGACCTCGCCTTTTGAGTAAGCAAAACCACGAAAAGTAATGCTGATAAATTTAAAAATGATTACAAATGATTTTATTTTTCAGGGTGCACAAACTAGCTTAAGATTTAGAGCCTTGGAATGGGATTTTGTGAGTAAACTTCTCCAAGGCTATTAAACTCAACATATGTGTCTGACTAAGGGAGTGGTGAAATCCATTGTATAATCGGTGATGTCAAGAGGCTCCAATGACACCGGAGTTAAGCACGAGGTAGCGCGAGGTTGAATGAGGGGATATCCCCCAATACCTTCTTAGTGTCAGAGATATTTCTGGGGATCTATTCGTATATGGGGGTCTTGCTAGTACCTTTACCTCTATGAGAGGCATTGATTTCGAGAATTCGAGCTTTGTTACCCTACCCATACGATGGACCTGACTTACGACTGTGTGATGTCCCGTTCCCAAGAGTAGGAAAATAGGGAGTGACTCAGTATTCTATGTGTTACTATAGACTATAGTCAGGCACAAACGGGGAACAAGATGGAGAAATAAGGAGGAATTGATGGCTAAATGATGAATTAAGCCAAAATACTTAGGAAAAGTCACTTAAGCCTAAGTCAATGAAGAATTAGAATGAAAAGGTGCTAAAAGGGGACTTAATTAATTAATTATTCACCTTAGGAGGAAAAGCGCCTAGCTTAAGTGAGGTCAATGGTGAATTATATTGGGAATGGTATAAAGGGAGGAATTTGACCTAATTCCTCATTATGCATTGTTATGATTTGATGTTGAGAGTTCCCAGAGGAGGAAGAGAGTCGAACTTGTTGTTTTGTGGATTTCTGGAGGAAACCACCACCATTGATCGGTTTCGGTGTTGAGAGACACACCCTATCCCATCGGAGATACCATCTAGGTATTTCACCGAGGTATTCAAGAGTATCTAGTATAGTGTGTGCAACTCAGCCAGTGAGGGTGCAAGTCAGATTGAGGGTTTGTGGAGTTGCACGAGGTCTGAGCTCAGATTGCAGTTTCCTTCCAACCCAGTGGAGATCCATCTAGGGCACTTCTATTGAGCCATTTATCATCAGAGTCTGATGGTGGAATCTTGCATAGCACATTATCCAACCATTTAGGGCACAACTCTTCCGACAATACATTTGGGGTTGCAAACGGAGCATCAAGACAGATCCGGGGAAACCCTTCTGACATAATTCTGCATATGGCGAGATGATCATTTTGAGCCCTATAGGAGTTGATTTCATCGATGGAATCATTTGGGGCACATCTAGTGTCCCAGGAGGTGCGCAAACCCCCCAGGGGTCTAGATCCAGTACCTCAGAGGCCAGATCTGATATCCGACACTCATCCATTCCAGTCTAGAGGCCAGGGCACTTTTATTGGAGCAATTTCTGGTGCATTACGATGGTCTATCCTTATAGACAAGTTTTCCAGTTGGTAGAGGTTACCGTATTTCTCCAGAGTCGCATATTTCTGTCGATCTATCCCTGCATGCATCAGATCTGCATTCATCTTCTAATCACGGGTATTTTTATGCTATTTGATTGTATTCCAGTGATGATCCATGAGATCTATCTGACGATTATACTCTATATTTCCAGTGTGTTATTGTATTTCCATGCTTGAGTCGCATAATATATGTTATTGGGAAGTTGATGTTCTTTACTTCCACATGCATCCTTTATATACTATTTAAACCAAAAATACGCAACATGTACATGAAATAACCAACATGCACCTGCAATAACCAACATACACATGCAATAACCATAAAGATCTCAAACACAACTAAAACGCATCCAGAAACCCCCAGTGTATCAGATCTACAAGACAAAACATTGGATCAGTAGCAAATATCTTGATGTGCGGGATGGGCTGAAATTCCCTAGGAATAATCTTTCTCGAGAGCTTGGGGCCAGATGTCGCAACCCCATCTCCCTTTTCTATCCACACTCAATTTTCTAGACCTGTCTAGATTAATGAATGACCCCTTGCGTCATGACCCAACATGGCCCCCCATCCCCACCAAGCTTCCTTTGGATATTCTGAAATTCGAGGGTAAAATTGGTGAGGATCTTGGTGATCACGTCACTACTTTCCATCATTGGTGCTCTTCTAATTTTATTAATGATGATTCTATTCACTTAATATTGTTTCAACACATCCTCACAGGGGTTGCACTGAAATGGTACATAGAGCTACCGAGGGGGGCATAAAAAACTTTTAATCAGATGGTTTTAGTCTTCCTCAACCACTTCCAATTGTTGGTTCGTTATGATGCCGACATAGAACTTTTGTTGGCCTTCCACCAAGATAAAGCCACCCATATCTCGGATCACATCCAAGAGTGACGTAGACGGAAGAGGTTGATTAAGGCCTACATTCCTCCTGAGTTCCTATTGGAATGGTTCCTTAAGTCTTTGTATCCTTATATTTCGAAGGATGTGTCTACATCCAAAGTTACATCTGAGGAAGAAATGATTTTTAAATCCCATCAGTTAGATCTTCTATATTCCCAGTCTGGGATGTTATATGAAATTCTTCCTGATGCACCGAGGTCAAGCTATGACCTTAGACATAAGCCTGGGTCTCATGCCGATGGCATTGTAAGCTTCGCAAATGTCAAATATGAAGACTTGGTGACAAGCCAGTTGAAAGAGTTGTCTCTAAACCAGTGTGTAGGAGGAAAATCTGTGTTTGTGTCCTCCACTCCCACTCAGTTAGCGGACGTTTAGCCTGTGCAATTGTCAACCAACCCGAATGGTAACTAATGACCAGGAGGGAATAAAATGAAAGGACGTGGTAACAATCGTAAGGGTGGGAGGAATAATAATAATGATAAATCCAAGGACAACGCTTATAATGAGAAGTCGAATAATAATGTTGGTGAGGGCAAGAAAGAAAGACGAAAGGTGAAGTTTCCTTGCAATCTTTGTACAGATTATCACCTTACCCACTTGTGCCCCAAACTTGTGGAAGTTGTGAGGCTTTTATCTCTACCACCCGCTATGCTGACTAATCCTTTTCCTCACAATCAACACATGGCCTCGAGCTCCTTGAATTCTATAAATGCGGCGAGTGGAAGTCAAAACCCACCGGCGCAAGACGATGACTGTATATGCATCAATATGGTCAAGTCTCAAGTTAATGTAGCCACTTGGTCTCCTGACCACAATTCTTCATAGATTGTTCTAGGTCTAGAGTCTCCCCCTCCTCTGGAGATGCCTTTAAAAATCGAAAAACTAGTGCCTCCTCCTCGTATTCTGAACGGAGTACTCAAACGCTCTACGCACAACCCTAATGCTAGAGCTGCCCAGAATTATTCTATTGTTGAAGATCTGGGTCAAACCCCTTGCACGATGTCAGCTCTGGAGGTACTCCAGACGTGTCCTTCACAGAGGAATGCCTTGTTATCTATGTTAAGATCTTTAGATCCCTGTGGCTCTAAGGTTTTCAATTTTGATGTCACAGATGTGAATCCCCGCTTGCCTTACCATGTGGCTTTCCAAATCCACGTGGATTACTCAAAGTATACCATCAAACATATTGTTATTGATGAAGGTGTTGCAATGTGTGTGATGTCCCTGACCTGTTGGAAAGCTATTGACTCTCTGACCCTCTCTCAATCTCCTACCACGTTGACTGCATTTGAAGGTCGTTATTTCCGTCCCCACAACACTCTTCCTGCCTTCCCACTCCAGTTAGGTGGGAAGACAGTGGAGGTGGATGTCGAGGTGGTTGATGCACCCCTTGACTATAATTTGTTACTAGGACATAACTGGACTTATGTTATGACTATAGTCCTATCGTCCATCTTCCGTACTTTATGTTTTCCTCACTATGGGAAAATTGTGACGATCGATCAATTGTCCTTTGCGTATGCTAGTCCCAATGCATCAGTTGGACCATCGATCCCCATGATCGACAATTCTCAGCTGACAACTGAGAATATTGGTGTCGAAATGTATTCATCCTTTATGTGTACTTTTGATTTTGGGGCACCAATTCATCATATATATGCCATGTCTAGTAGGTATGCGTCATCGATGAGGTTTGTTCCTTTCTGCACTTCGTATTTTAACGATCCTTGGACACTACCTTCCTCGACTGCATCTTGTGAAGATCAGTCGCATACTGGAATGACCATGCCACTGTCAGTAGAAGAGATAGCGTATCAGGTTGTTCTTGACTCTTTTGTCGACCCGGATCTTGTTTCCTCGCAGACGGATGAGGAGGATCTTGTTCTTAAGCTCGCGTGGGAAACTTCATCGTATTGCTCACATGAATGCCTCGATGATACTTTAACCTCGGATGAAGCAATAGTACAGGCCATGAATGGTTCTGATATGCCATGGGATGACATGCACCATCGCTCTTATTTCCTCCTAGAGCTTGCTAGAATTGAACAAGATGATTTTAGATCCACCTTGAGTGAGATAGTCGATTACGCTATAGTTCCACTTGATACGCACGGTATTTATGCCGAAGGAAATATGGCGAGTATCTTCCCTACCGTCATAATCGATATCTCTCGTATTCCTGGTAAGGTTGAAAATGTATATATCGGTGTGGATTGTTCGTCGAAAGAAATTATGATATACACCGAGCTCTTCAAATAATTTTGCGATGTGTTCGCTTGGTCATATGAAGAGATGTTCGGAATCGACCCTCGAATAGTCGAACATGAGATTAAAACTTACCCGGATGTTAAACCTGTTCGACAATGACTTAGAGATGTCAATCCTAGGAAGGCCCCTGTTATTAAGGTAGAGGTAGAGAACCTTCTTAATGCTGGATTTATCTACCCGGTTCCCTTGATTGAATGGGTATCCAACTCTGTTCCCGTGAATAAGAATCAAGGAACCATCTGTGTATGCATGGATTTTCGAGATCTGAATAAGGCATGTCCTAATGACAACTTCCTGACACCCTTCATTGATCAGATTCTCAATGAGTGTACGGGAAGAGAGGTTTTTTCTTTCATGGATGAATTTTCAGGATACAAACAAATTCAAATTAAACCCTAGGATCAACATAAGATGACATTTATTTGTCCTTGGGGTACATTCGCATACCGGGAAATGACTTTCGGCCTTAAAAACGTCGGACCAACCTTACAGTGAGCCATGAATTTCCTTTTTCATTATCTCAAGCATATATTCCAAGCTTACCTTGATGATCTCGTTGCTCATTCTCACAAGAGAGTGGATCACTCTACCCACCTTCGGCTAGTTTTTGAAAGATGTCTCTATTATCGCATCTGTTTGAACCCTCATAAGTGCATATTTTACGTTAGGTTAGGTCAACTTCTAGGATTCTTAGTCTCTGAGACTGGGATCATGGTCGATCCTTTAAAGGTTGAACCAATACTTTGATTGCCTCCCCCTTGCACTATTTGTCAGCTTCAAGGTTTACAGGGGAAATCTAACTTTTTACGTTGGTTTATAGTGAACTATGCCAATATTACTAAGGGTTTCATGCGTCTCTTGAAGAAGGACACTCATTTTGTATGGGATGAGCGAGCCCAAGAATCCTTCGATGCTCTGAAGAAAGCGTTGGTATTGACGCCTCCACTGAAGCCTTCAAACTATACTAGAGATTATTTGCTTTATATCGTCGCATCCGAAGGGACGATTGGTATGGTTTTGGTTCAGGAGGATGATGAGCTCCTTGAGCACATCGTTTACTATATTAGTAGAAACTTAGTTGGCCCCGAACTCAAGTATTCTCACATTGAGAAGCTAGCTTTGGTTTTCGTTCACTATATATTACTTTGCAAAACTCTCATGGTTACTAATGTCAATCCATTTCAATACATCCTTACTAGGTGTATCATAGGTGTTATAACCCTAAATTGCACCACACATGCTTACCTGGCATCAGGCCAACTCATATCCCTTCATTGCCAAAACATCTGCTGAACAACTCTTTGGAAATCCTCTTATGTCAAGGCCCACGCACCCTAACCCATTACTGCACGTGTGTGCATGCTGGCTGGCTCACTACAACCCGCGTGTACCTAACAAAGCACAAAAAAAGGAAAGTTGCTGACGAAACAAAAATCTATGGGTCAGTCAACTGAAACTCCCGGCCATGCATGGCCGAGGGTTCGTCCAAAACCCTAGCTCCTTCTAGCCTATAAAAGAAGGGGTAGGGGTACCATTTGGAGGAGGAAAAAATATAGCGAAGAAACTCTGCCCATTTGTGTAATCCATTGTCCCAACCCTTTAGCCTTTCCTCATGCCAAAGGAGATTTAACGCAAAGAAGTTGGAGGACAAACGAAGAGGAGCCCAGGATTAGGATCAAGGAGCGGTGGTCGGTCTCAACTTTGATTGTAAGTTGATTCATTTTTCAAATAATAAAAGAATACTTTTCCCGTCCCAATGAATGATTTATCTATGGTTTGGTTAATTTATGCTTAATTTCTAACCCTCAAGTAGAGAAGTAGCATGCATGCATAGTTGTTTGTTTTGATTGCAGGTCATCTTTGGAGGGAGCAGCGCAAGCAAGCGGTCAAAGCGCAACGGAGGATCGACATCGAACACTGGTAACAAGGTTAGTAGTTCCTTTCCATGCATGTATTGTGAAAGAGGGGTTTAAGTTTTGGGTGGTAGGATAAAAAGTAATTTCTTTACGGTCAAAATCTGCATGCAAGTCTGACCCTAGTTTGCTAGTCTGTAGGGTATTTTTCCCAACAACCGAATTGGTGACCGTACTGGGGAGAATACTCTTTAGGGTTTCTAGATTTCTTTAAAGTTTTTGGGTAGTTGAAAGAATAGGTGTTATGTTTTTCTTTTCCTGTCTTTTTCTGTTAGGTCTGAGCTAGCAGGGAGCCTGGTTCTTCATACAAGTTTTCCCTGACTTTTGCTTGACGATAGTTGTCGGGACACACAGAGGTACACGCGGCCTGCATAAGGCCTGCACACATGTACCCACGCCCTATACTCTTACAGCCCGCGTGTGAACGCTAGCTGTAGGGATAACAGTAGCGTGTAGGGGTTCAGAGACCTTTAGAGGCAGTCCACCTCTTCCCTGTCAGGATTATTCATTCTCAGGGGGTTTTCTGGAATCCTGTCTGAGTCTTGCTGGTTCACAGTCCTATTTCAGATTGTTTTTTTTGCTTTGTTATTCCTTGCATTATTGTTTATTTTCTGTTAGAAAAATCATCCAAGCCTTCAAGGGACCCTGGTTATCAATACCAGAGGCCTCTTCCTGAGTTGGACTGCCTGTTTTCATTTTTATCTTACAATTATACATACACGTGGCCTGTACAAGGTCAGCCAGCATGTACACGCTTCCTGTTTCAGCTCAGCGCGCGTTTGCACGCGTGCTGTTTTAGTGACAGTAGCGTGTTTGACAGGCTACTTTTTAATCAAGGTGGGGCAGTCATCCCCTCTTCTGATGAGAAGTATTCCTCTCAGGTGTTTGAGTCTAGGGTTGAACAGTCAGTAGGTTAGGGCCTCTTACCCTTAGCCTATTTTTTCTCAGTTGATAGTTGACAGAAAATATAAAAAGGAAATTTTGTTTTATGGTTTTTAGACAAGCGTAAGAGTCTTTGTCTTCTTGATTGCCATTGTGTATCTTTACTCTGACTCTTTGCGATCTGTGCTTTAAGCCATAATTTGTTTTTCTTGGTTTTGTGCTTGTCAGTATTTTCCCTTTGTGGCTTTATTTGCACTTAAATAAATAAATAAAACTCTTTTCATTTTCTTCTTTGTTTGAAGAGTGTGTTTCTGCATCATTAGCTAGGGAGAAGTCTTTTATTTCGTAAGTTTTTGCAGTGCATTTAGAGAATAAGTAGCTCGTAGTCGAGTGAAATTCCTTGATGATTGCTGCATAAAATCTTAGAAAAATTGAAAAGAAAAAGAAATCTTTCTTGGTGAAAAGTTGTTGAAATTTTGCATTTATTAAAAGCCTTTTGTTTCCAGCATTTTTTCATTCGTTTTTTCTTTCGTCTTTACACATCATCAGTTTCACCTTCATACCCCGTGACGTAAGAAATCCCATAAAAGAAATGCTAATTTAAAATCTA
>JASDQU011310003.1:883-22427 GCA_032191745.1 Picea mariana
CGTTGTTCAAAAAAATACTTTAGCCTTTGATGGTCTTTCTTAATTTGGAAGTGTTTCCCCAATAGATAAGGGCGCCACAGATCAACGACATGAAGAATAGCCAACATTTCCTTTTCATATATTGATTTGCCTAGATTTATTTCAGATAGTTTCTTGTTGGTAAAGGCCAAAGGTTGACCCTCTTGCATAAGGACAGCACCAATTCCTTTCCCTGAAGCATCACATTCCAAGACAAAGGTCTTTGTGAAATCAGGAAGGGCCAGGACTGGAGTGGTGCACTTGCCCATCTTCAAGATTTGAAAAGCTTGAGCAACGACTGGGGTCCAAGTGAAAGAGTTCATTTTTAGGAGAGTAGTGAGAGGTGCTGCAATCTTTCTATAATTCTTAACAAACTTGCGATAATAACCTGTTAAGCCCAGAAATCCACACAAGCGTTTGAGATACTTTGGGTGAGGCCAGTCTTGCATAGCTTCAATCATTTTAGGATCCACCCTGGCGTCATCCTTGCCAACCAGATAACCCAAGGACTCTAGTTTTGAGGCGCCAAAAGAACATTTAGACTGTTTCAGGAAAAGTTGGTGCTGAGAGAGTAGATGGAGAAATCGATCCACATGAGCAAGATGTTCTATCTAGGTTTTTCTATAGATGAAGATATCATCAAATAAAACTAAGACAAAATGACATAGAAAAGGATGGAATACATGATTCATGAGGCTTTGGAAGGTGGAGGGGGAATTACACAATCCAAAGGGCATGACCGAAAACTCATAGTGGCCCTCATGAGTTCTAAAGGAAGTCTTGAGAATGTCTGCCTCTTACATACATATCTGGTGGTATCCTGGACAAAGATCAATTTTAGTAAAGAATTGGGAACCACTCAATTCATCGAGGAGGTCATCAATGACAGGAATGGGAAAATTGTCTTTAATGTTCAGTTTATTGAGGGCACGAAAGTCAGGACACATTCGCCAAGACCCTTCTTTCTTTAGGACCATGACCATGAGAGAAGAGTAGGGGCTTGTACTAGGGTGGATAGCATTAAGGAGTTCCTAGACCATTTTCTTAATTTCATTCTTTTGGGAAAAGGGGTGACGATACAGACGAATATTGGGAGGAAGGCTTCTGGGTACAAGGGGAATGGAATGATCATGAACACCATGGGAAGGAGGGAGTCCCTGGGGAGTGGAAAATACCACTTGATGTTTAGAAAGGATGACTTGGAGTTCTTGTGGCACCGAGGGTGTCTCTGTTTCTTGTATACTAGAATGACCTTTTTTGAGTATATTTTCCATGCGATGGAAACTAATGATCTCAAGTGAACCAACGGTGATTCCTTGGAACTTATATTGGTTGCCCTCTTGGTCAAATTGCATGTTTAATTCCTTGAAATCGATGATAATGGGACCCAAAGTCCTTAGCAAGTATGCACCCAAAACAATGTCACAACCTCCCATGTCGATAGAAAACATATGAGATTTCAGGTGGTAGTCACCAATTTGGAGATGCACATTTTCACAACTCCCTCCACATTTCATGGAGCCACCATTGGTAATCATGATTTGGAAATTATTGACAGCATGGATGTAGCAATTAGTTTCTTGGGAAATGTGGTGATGAATAAAATTATGGGTGCTTCCACTATCAACCAGAAAGATGAACTTCCGATGCTTGATGTAACCGATTAGCTTGAGGGTTTGGGGAGCGGAGAAGCTAGTGAGAGAATTGAGGGAAATGATTGGTTCTACTTCGGGAGGGTCTGAGAGAGGGGTTATGTCAGTGGTTTCAAGTGACTCAGACAGAAGGGGAGTTTCAACATCCTCTTCCGAAATATCCTCGGAGATGGCCATAAATTTTTTTTTTTCCTTACACTTGTGGCCCGGGAAATATTTGTCATCACAATTATAACAAATCCCTTTGAGTTGGTGTTCATCCATTTAATCCCTGGTCAATTTTTGGATCTTTAATGGAGCGGAGGGAGTAGTGGGATTTACTAGTTTAGGGCGAGGGATAAAGGTGGGTTTCCGGTTTTGAGAAGATACAACCTGTTGTTTTTCTTTATCTCTTTTAGTATCCTCCACCCAACTCTGAGGCCGATCCATGAGGACATGGGCCTGAATCTCATCCTTGAGGCCATTGATAAAACACTCTCAAAAAAAGGCATCAGACATGCCCTCTATCTGAAAATCCAGGCGCTCAAAGGCAACTATAAAGTCTTCCACTATTCCCGATTGTTTCAACTTTGTCAAATGACCCAAATGGTTGGTGTCAATGTCAAAGCATTCATAAAGATCTGCGACAAAGTGTGTCCAAGCAATATACCCTTGACAAGAAGTTTTTCTCCATTGCCAACATTCTTGATCTAGATGGAGAACACCATATCTGAGTTTTCCCAAGTCATATGTAATGTTGTATAAAGAGAAATAATGTTCCAATTGGGTTACCCAACTAGTGGGATCTGAGCCATCAAATTTGGTCACATCCACCCATGGAAGGCATAGGCCACGTTGAAAGTGATGGTGTTGAAAGTTATGGGAATGAGAGGAATGTTCACCTTCAGTATGTGGGGGTGAGTCAAAGGAAGGGTTATCTGTAGGGATATGAAGCTTGGTGCAGAGTGACGAAAATACAGATTCAATATGGGTGGTCAGGTCTTGTTTGATTTCCTCCATTGAGGATTTCATGGTTGTATTGATGGTGACAACATTGGCACCGAGTTGGTTCACTTCTTATTGGGTCTTGATGAGACTATATTTCAAGGTATTGAAGCGAGCTTCCAAGTCTTGGCTGCGGGTATGGGCCATAAGGATGAGGGAACCAAAAAGGGGTGGGTGGGGTCAAAATTTTTTCTGAAAAATGATATGTATGAATGTGAGAAGGGAGAAGAGATGAATCCAATGGAATAGGTCTCAAATAATGGTGAAAAAAATTCAAGACTTTTTATTTTTTTTTACACCTGTGGAGTTATACTCTGTTATGAAGAATAATGCAGTGATGAAATTCCAAAATTCTTAACTACTAAGAAAAGTGTAGTTACTTGGCAACCTGAACACATTTGCACCATAATAGATCTTGTCTCTTTTAATTTGTTTATGTTTTTGTCCCCAAGGGTTAGGCATTCAGGGGTTCTATAGACAAGGGTCTTCCCTGTCCTATAGCTCTCTGATATACGTGTGGGGTACATCAGTAGTACTCAGCCCAATATCTCAGGTCACTAACTAAGGAGGATAGACCGTACCCTTAGTCGTACTACCCGACTAACCAGGTACTAGAGAGTATATTCCTGAGTGTTGTTCTCGGTGGCACTATAGCAGTCAGGCGACCAATCAGTTTATCTAAAGAGGGCTTCAGGAAATCTAGGTCGATCCATACACAGGTGTTGTCTGATGCGCTACCACTCGAAGGGGTACCAACAAGGGTTACAAGGGTGGCCAATAGATGTGCGCTTAAGAACCAATTATATTTCCTGCATGTATGAATCCCTCAACTGCGGGTTTATGCATGTAAAGACAGATCTTTGTGGCTTAAATATGCCGGAATACATCTCTACCCTGAAAAAAAGATTTACCCACATTTTTTTCCAAGGAAATTTCTATGATACCACTTGTAATATACCAGATATAAAAAGTATGCAAAACATAAATATAATGCTAGAAATGGTAGAATAAAAACAATATAACCAGAACAATCACCACAATAGCACTGAAATGATATAAGAATAACAACATAAATATCACTTTGATTCTAAAAGAAATGTTCATGGGCCTCTTCGAGGGGGAAACCTCCAGTTGAGTAGAGCTCTATTACAATAATATCCAAGCTAGGATTCTCATACCCTCGACTCCTATTTATACTAAATATGTCTATCAAAAGAAGCATCTAGAGGAACATCCTTCTAGAAGAGGAAGCTTCTATTATGTCTTCTTACATTCAACTTATTATATTTTATTGCAAGGCCTTATTAATATTGACCTTTATTACATACGAATATATTATTCTACCTATGTGTGGGTTAGGACCCTAACAGGGCCAACCACAACCCCCATGAAACAAGTGTCGGCAACACCTTCCATGAAGAAATACTTGGATCTGAAAAATAAACTTTAAAGAAATCATGAATGTTACTCTTTGACCACAAATTTCAATCCCCAATTGTAAATTGACCCCACTTCATACTTGACGTGCAAAAGAACACTCTAAAAAAATATCATTATTGGTCTCCTTGAAATTCTTGCACAAGTAACAAAACCCTGGCCCCTGTTGAAGACAATCCCACGTAAGGACCCTACCTTTAATAATTAAACAAAAAAAAAAAATCACACCTTTTGGAGGCCCTTTTATCTTCCATAACTGTTTATACCACTAGAGAAGGTTTCCTACACCTCGATCCACCATCGGAAGGTAACTCATTTTATAAGAGTAGCGACCACCAAAATGTTTGGAATTACAACATAATTCATTTACCATGCCAGACAGATGTATATGCTCCCTTTGACATTATGAATTATAACCAGACCAGTCTAGAGACCAAATTTCCTCCAATTCTAGATCCTTAGTTGAGTACCAACTCTCAGTCCAAATGGAGGACGCATCCTCATTTGCAATATGATTTAGAGTACATAAACCTCTCATCCTTAAGGTGTTTTTCAATTCTTCTGCAAGCATACTTCCTCCTCCACACCCAACAATAACATCCAAACATATTCTCACTTGAGTACCATTCCCAACCTTCCAAGCAAGGGAATTACCAATCACAAGAAGTGCTTGAGTCAAATCCCTCCATTGTGTTAAGGCATTTGGAGTTGATTTGTTCCTTTGACAATTCCAATATAGCATTGATCAAGGGGAAATATACTTTGGTATCATAAATTGTCTACTGAGGCTCTATTGTGTCAAGAAAACTGAAAGTGACTTGGCTACCAAATCTTATCCAAACAACAACCCTTCCTTTAAACATCATCCGCCCAAACATTTAGGCTTAGATAAGCTTTTCCAATTTGCATAGAGATACCCTTTGTATTCCAAGCTACTTTTTCAAAGGTAATTGAAAAAAATMTTCTTGATTTGGTGAAGTATACCATTTGGGATCATGGTAATAAGATGCCAATAATTAGGAATTGCCTCCAACATTGCCTTGATGAGCACTAATCTAACTCCCCTAGAAATCCAACGATTACACCAATGGTTGACTTTCCACTCCACATTTGAAACAAGTCGTGACCAATACACTATACCATACTTTTTAGGATTTATAGTAAAACTGAGATATTTTAAACATTCCCCTATCTCTCTAATAGAAAAAGGAAACATGTTTGAAAAATGAGCCTTGAACTTTTACTTGTCAAATGGTAAATATATAGTTGATTTATTATAATTAATTATCATTCACATTGTTGCACTGAAAAGAGTTATTTTGTTTTTTAAAACAAGAGAATCTACAACTACACATCGAAAAGATATCAGAGCATCATTAACAAACAAAAGAGTGAGTCTAACTAGTCCTCCGAAAAAAATACCATGAAATAAAATTGTCTTTCTATCCTCTTTCAAAGCCCAATTGAGGCCTTCCACCACCAATAAGAATATATAAGGTGACAAGGGACATCATTGTCTGATCCCCTTACGTAATTTAAAAAATAGGACCCTGCCTCATTGATCAATATTGAAAAGGAGGTTGTAGTTACACATGCCATAATCCACTTAACACCCTACAACTGAAATCCAATATGAAGAAGCAAGAGGCGAAGTTACAACCATGAGACTCTATCATAATATTTTGATATATCAATTTTAAAAATTGACACCTCTTTCCTTTAATTTTTAATGGTGTGGATACCCTCATGTGCAGATACAATAGATTCATGAATGAGTCTACATTTTAAAAACCCAAGTTGTTCCTGTGAAATAAAATTGGATAATAGAGGTTTTAAACTCATTTCTATGATCTTAGCTAATATTTTATAAAGACAATAGCATAGAGCAATGGGTTTGAAATCATCGAAATAAGATGGATAGTGTGACTTTGGAATCAAGGATATAAACATGGAATTGATATTCTTCTTTAACTTCCCCTCAACTCTAATTTCTTCCATTACACCAAGAAGACTCTCCCCCACATAGTTGAATAAATCCCTATAAAATTGAGTCATCATTTCATCGGGCCCTGTACTCTTTTCCTTTTTAAATGATTCCAAAAACCCACTTAAGTCCAATTTTTTACCTCTTTGAAGAAATACCTATTATCGGCCCGATCTACCATCCTCTGAAACAAGGCAATGAGTTTCAACATATCCCCTAACTTTTCTTGTTTTAGTTCAACAAATTGTTCATTAAAGTGATCCACCCCTAGATTGGATAGCTCAACAAAAACATGTTTCATAATCCTAGAGGAGTACCCTAATTCCCAAATGGAGTTGAAAGTTTTTATGGTGATTTAAAGTTTTTTGAAAATAATTCAAATTTTGATCTCCCACCTTTATCCATAATGCTCATCTCTTGAATATCCATGAATGTTCATTCTCCAACAAGAAAGAGAATTGTTTTTTATCTAGGTGGATCTCGGTGGCCTTCCACATTCTCCATTGAATCAATGTTTTTGAGCATGTGGTTTTGATAAACCATGATATTCACCATTTTGATGGGGAATGTAATGTAATTCCATATCCATTTGTAATGTAATGTAATGCCTACAATGTTAATGCGCCTGATCCCACTAGAACTCTGCAGTTAAGCATGCTTGGGATAGAGTAGTACTGGGATGGGTGACCTTCCAGGAAGTCTTAGTGTTTTATGTGCCTATGTAATTTTGTAAAATTACACCAATTCATCCCACATGGATCATGGGAATTATCCTCCCCTCACTCTCTCATATATAATCGAGGTGGAGGAGGTCCTTTTAGCATGCAATGGAGTGCTATGTAAATCTTGTTGTGAATGAAGCATATCCAACATCTCTTTCTCTTCATAGATAAGCTACACCATTCTAGCCAATTATTGTTATATATATTTTTTGTCTATCATTTCATTCTGAACATAGTCTAAATCGATGGTATCAAAGAAATTTTCTCCCTGTTATTTCTCAATGCATGTCCCCAACGAGGTTAAGGTATAAATAGTTTGGTCTTGAGATAGTTTCTCTTGACGAAAATCACTCTCACCATCCCAAGCAAACTCCCATGGTGGAAGAAAAGAGAAATGACAGATCATAATATCCCTTCAATATGTTGCTTGACAAATCCATCATACGATAGAGGAATGAGATGATGGAAAAATTTTCTTAGATCCTTCAATGACTACCAAATGTATCCAAGGCATCTTTGACAAGAAACCATTTTAAAGGTTCTACACCCTTCAAGGTACTATTCAATTTTGATATCCCCTTATTTGAAGGCCATAGAGATTCCTTTGGTTTAGAAAAATGGTTGAATCTGCACGAAGCTTATTAATCTGCCCAAAACTTTTCTGAGAATGAAAAGATCACATTTGTGCTCGTTAAATCCCTTCCCCATATCAGATCTTGGAGGGAGGGTTACTGGGAGAGGTACAATGTGGATAAATCTACGCCATTCGAGAGATATCCCACTTGGGTGGCCTTTGTAGATTCCCTCAAGGAGGAGATCTACCCTATCAAAAAATATGATGACTAGTACATGAGATGGATGACTCTACATCATAAAGGAGACCAGATGGTCTCAAAGTAGAATAAAATCTTTCATACTTGTGCTCAAATATGGGTATCAAAGACTCCAAGTGACACATGTTTTTGAGGTGCCGCAGTGGTTTTCACAAGTATATTCAAACAAATATGGATTTATTGAACGTTTCCTCATTAGGAGTTGTGTATCGATATGCAGTAAAAATTGAGCAGAAATTCAAGAAGTGGAGTAAGCATGAGTTTGGGTTTACAAATATGCCACAACATAAGCATGGAAAAAGAAACCCTAACTCATATAACAAAGGACAAAGAAAGGAGAGTCAATATCAAGAAAATCAATCCAAGCAACCAGCTAATAAGGGTGATGAGAAGTCTAAGAAAGACACTAGAAAGTGGTGTGAGTTCCAAAAAATCCCCTGACACAACATCGATGAATGTCACTTGCAACAGTGATTGGTGTCCAAGATCAAAGAAAAAGAATCAGAATATGACTCAGAATTTGATTCAAAGAACAATAAATGGAAATATATCATTGATGCATAAACCACTGCTGCCATCATGACCAAAAGAATACAACCATAAGAACCAGAGGATCCTGAGGAGGGGGACTACCTCTTCCACTCACATATGTGGGTAAAGGGGGCCCCACTACATTTCATTGTTTATAGCAGGAGTTAGAAGAACCTGATCTCATCTAATTTTTTAAAGAGATTGAAGCTTCCAATGATGCCACACCCCCAATCATACACCATGGGATGGTTGAGACTGGGATGAGACATATGTGTCAACTAACAGTGTTTCTTTTCCTACGACATCAATCGATTCAAGGATGAGGTACTGTATGATGTTTCTCCACTTGAATTCTGTGATGTTATTTTAGGACAACCACATATGTGGAAATTCAACACTATCTATGAGTGTCACCCCTGCAATGTCATTTTACTCTAGGAGGTCATATCTACAGATTACAAGAGGTAGCTCCAACTACTACCACTTCATTGATCTTGAAAAAATAGTGCCTCAAATTAATCTCTCATACCACAAATTTTTCCCTCTTCATGATCAAGTCATATGGTGAATAGAAAGTCACTACGACCACTACATCCTTGGCCCAAGACCTTTCCATATAGTATAAATAGGTTGGAAAGATTGTACAAGAGCACAAAGATATTTTTTTTCACCTATAGGGGTTCCTCTATTGATCCAGAATTGGATTTAGGAACCAGATGGGGCTCAGAAATGCCTAAAAATAAAAGTTATCAAAATCTCTTCAATATGGATGTGTGCATAGACCTCGACATTATGAACCCAAAACAACTTAAATAGTCTCAAACGAATTTCGTATGCCCAAGATATAGTGATTTTTTCATTTTTCAAAACAAGCAAAAATTGATGATTGTACAGTCCATACAGTGCCACGTGGCAGCTGACTATACAGGACGTACAATTGACGTGGCAGGGTACATGGATTCTGATGTGGGAAGGTACAGGTGGACCAATCAGAGTGTGACATGTGTCACCACTTCAAGGGTGACACATGGCATGACCGTACAATGGATGTGGCAGGGTCATACGATGTGTGTCAGGTATAGTGGCAGGGTTGTATGACATGTGGCAGGTACAGTGGAAAAAACATGGGAAAGAATTTAGATGAATCGAGCACTGACATGTGATATTGTTGTGGTGTATGGTACGATTCCATGTGGCCTGGACATGGGCTACCATGTGGCACCCATTTATTGGTCATTGGTTGTTTTAGCAAAATTTGGTTTGGAGTCAACCGAATTCGAATCATGGACCTCCATGGGTGCTTATCTTTTGCGTAGGCCAAGCTACCAGCCCGCCTACCTGGTGGGACCCTAAACGGTGCCACTAATATTTAAATTTTCATGGTGTTTTGTTTGGGCATGGAAAGGGTCAGGGCATGGCCATAACCCTTGGTTTAAACCTTAACCATACAACCAATCACATGTGTCCAGACCCTTATACATTGGCATGTGCATGGGTTATAACTTGGTGCATATATATGGAGCTAGCCTCGGTTCTCGTTACATGGCATATGACCTAGAGCTATTGTCAGGTGAAAATATATGTGGAACTCCCAACTGTCAGCACTTAAAGAGGTTAGCGCCTGGTCGGTCGGGCTAGCCCGCCGACCAGGGCACTATACCATGGGTCAAAAGACCAGGGCTACAACTAATAATGCATGGTGGCTAGAACCTGAGGTCACATGGCCATATGTGCAACCAAGGGATGAGAATCTAGGGCCCAACACATGGCACAGGGCCACATGGAGGCACCCGGGTGACCAGGATCCCTAAGAAAGGGGGTTGCATCCAATCTATTTACCCAAGTGGGTTTTAAAACTATATTACATGATTTTAATGGATTTTTTCAGTAGGTTTTGGAGATTTTATCCATTTTGGGGGGATCTTGGGCCTTTTTTGAGGCCAAATATTTGGGAGAAGTTGGGAGATGGTTACCAACTTCAGGCCTATATAAAAAGGGGCTACTTGGATCCATGGGAGGAAATTCAGAGCAGAGAAATGATGAATAAATGTAGATACAAAGCCTTTTTTATTGAGGGAAGCTATTGAGGAGTGCACCTTTGCGGGCCATTTATGGGAGCTTCGTTCATCCGATTTAGGTGTCGTCAATTTTGATGTGTTCTTGAGATCTGGTAGAACACGACCAACACATTTTTGTAATCTAGTGGAACTTTAATTATGTACATTTAAAGCTTTTAACATAAATAATAAATCCTCACCCATTGAGACAAAGGCCCGAATACGTAGGAGAGATTGCCGAACTTCATTATCACATTGGTGTTTATGGTTTGTTGTCCTCGTGCTTATGTTCAGATGTGTATATTTATTTATGGATGTCATGTTTCATTAATAATTCTTCCTCTTTCATTCTTTTCCTAAATGGTAAATTAACTCATGCATAATAACTCAACCAATGTCATTTAAAAGATCCTTTCAGATCAAGTGGTATAACAACAGGTTGACGGTTGGAATTTGAGTTTGCATGTCTACCAAGGAAGAGCTCATATCAGTTGAGAAGATGGAAACTAAAGAGGGACTCTCTCAAGATGAGAAGGGTATGCAAAAAACTCTCTTTGCCATGTCTGGGATGATGAAAGTGTTGTATGAAGATTACTTGGAATGAAAGAGATCAACTCAAGTGAAATCTTCAAAGAACAACAAAGGAAAAGAAGAATTGAAGGAATTACCTTCTACATTTGTTTTAGAAAACAATTATGAGGTATGCAGTGGAGGTCATTCATCAATTTTGCATTGTTCCCATCAAGATGGTTTTGGTGCATTTGAAAAACATGCAAGAGGGATAGGTTTGAGATTGTTAACCAAGATCGGTTAGGAAGGAAAGGGCCTTGGAATTGAGGGAAAAGGTATCATTAATCCCTTTGAGGTTGTGGAAATGCCTCTTTATTTAGGATTGATATATGGCAAAGAGGAGATTGGAACATTCTCCAAGATGGGCTCCAAAACATCGGAAGCAAGTGATGCTTCAAATGATCAGCCTAAGTCATTGCAGGATCGATTCACAAAAGGTAATGGTGTATCACTCCTTGATTGTGATAGTGAATGCAAGTCATCTCCAAAACAAAGTGAATATCAAAAAGAAAGGTATAATGTTCATGGTTTTACCAATTCTCTTTTTGATTATAAAAAACATAGTCATGTAATACGAAACTTGTGGAATTTGTATCCATGTACTTTTTGTCATTCACCCAAGCATTGTGTTTCCAAGTGTTGGAAGAGAAAAAAATTGTACAGGAAATGTATTTCGACAAGGAAGGAAACACGACATAAATAATGAACTCCACAATGGAATAAAGAGAAGGGAAAGCATGTATGGATGCCAAACATTCACTACACTCATTGCAATAGGGGTGGACATCAAAAGACTAAATGTTGGAAGATTAATATGGAGCTTTGTCCAAGGAAGGACAAAAGGATTATGCATGTACTCACAAGGGAAGAGACATTACCAGTGAAGCAATAGGAACACCGTGAAGGAAAGAAACTAGCCACTTGGTTTTGCCAGAAGTGGATGTCACATTTTCATTGTATTTTGCTTCCATTAATGTAATCACACATGCTGAAATGATGACCTGTTATAACATCATTCTTTTACAGCATAATGTTTTTTTTTTTTCCTTATGAGTATGTAATCAACAAGGTTAATTTTGTAACCTTTTGTAGGACCAAAAGGTCTTTAGTGGGGAGGTGGGATCCAAAATTGGATCCAGGAGCCAGATGGGGATCAAAGGGGCCTAAAATCAAAGTGCTCAGAATCTCTTCAAAATAGATGTGTGTGTAGGCGTCAATGTTATGAACCCACCATAACTTGAACTGGATCAAATGGATGTCATATGACCAAGCTATCACGATTTGTTCATTTTTCCAAACAAGCAAAAATTGATGACTATACAATTCATACAGTGCCACGTGGCAACTGACTATATAGGTCATATGGCCATATAACTGATATGGCAGGGTATGAGGATGTTGACGTGGACAGGTATAGGTAGACCAATTAGAGTGTGACACATGTCACCAATGCAAGGGTGACACATGGAAGGTACAGTTCAAGACACCTACGCGGACAACAGAATGAATCGAGCATTGTCATGTGGTAGTGTTGTGGCATATGGTACGGTGCCACGTGGCCCAGACATGGGCTTCCACGTGGAACCCATTTATTGGTCATTGGTTGTTTTAGGAAAATTTGGTTTGGACTCCACCATATTTTAACCATGGACCTCCATGGGTGGTGAGCTTTTGCGTAGGTCGAGAAACTAGCTCGCCTACCTGGTGGGTCTAGACCCTAAATGACGCCACTCATATTTAAAGTTTCATGGTGTTTTGTTTGGGCATGGAAAGGGTCGAGGCTTGGCCCTAGCCCTTGGTTTAAACCTTAACCATATGACCAGTCACATGTGTCCAGACCCTTATACACTAGCACGTGCAGAAGTTATAACTTGGCGCATATATATGGAGCTAGTCTCGGTTCTCGTTACATGACATATGACCTAGAGCTATCGTCTAGTAAAAATATTTGTGGAACTACCAACTATTAGCACTTAAATGGGTTAGCGCTCAGTCAGTCAGGCTAGCCCGCTGACCAGGGTGCTAGACCATGGGCCAAAAGACCAAGGCTACAACTGATAGCACGTGGAGGCTAGAATTCGAGGGCACATGGCCATAGGTGCAACCAAGGGTCGAGAAGCTAGGGGCCAATGCATGGCATGAGGCCACATGGACGTGCCTAGGTGACCAAGAGCCATAAAAAAGGGGGTTTCACCTAATCTATTTTCCCAAGTGGGTTTTAAAACTATATTACATGATTTTAATGGATTTCTTCAGTAGTTTTTGGAGATTTTATCCATTTTTGGGGGATCTTGGGCCCTTTTTGAGGCCATATCTTTGGGAGAAGTTGGGAGATGGTTCCCAACTTTAGGCCTATATAAAACATGGCTTCTTGGAGCCATGGGAGGAAATTAAGAGTAGAGAAATGCTGAAGAAATGTAGAGGCAAATCGATTTTTATGCAAAGAAGCTATTGAGGAGCGCACCTTTACGGGCCATTTCTGGGAGCTTCATTCATCCGATTTGTGTGCTGTCATTTTTTATGGGTTCTTGAGATATGGTAGATCATGAACAGATCATTGTTGTAATCCATTGGCACTTTCATGATGTACATTTAAATCTTTGAACATAAATAGGAAAGCCTCACCCACTGAGACAAAGGCTCGGAGACGTAGGGGAAATTGCTGAACTTCGTTATCACATTGGTGTTTATGGTTTGTTTTACTCATGATTATGTTCATATATTTATATATCTTTATGGCTGTCATGTTTCACTAATAATTCTTCCTCTTTCATTCTTTTCCTAAATGGTAAATTAACTCATGCATAATAACTCAACCAATGTCGTTTAAAAGCTCCTTTCATATCATATATGCTATGATGTCCTGCATTATATTGACTTGGTTCTCAGTTATCCCTTACCCAATAGTCTAATTTATAGGCTCTCCCTTCCAGAGAATGAGAGTCTTCCATATGTTCAACATAGCTCTATTAACCATGACCCTTTTTTGGTGTGCATGGGTTTCCAACCATTATCCCCTTTTCATATATCACTTCTTGTTGCATCTTTATCGAAAGACTCCTCCCTCACTCAAACCAAGGTAGATCATCCAGTAAGATTCATTGAATGGATCCAAAACCTCCACCAACAAGTTCATGAAATCCTTCCATAGGCAAAGTACAATAAAGACAACTACTTCAACAAGGCAAGTGACTCACAAAAGTTTAGATTAAGAAAAAAATTTCCCATCTCCCAAGGGAACTTGAAGCAATGAATACAATTTCTTCCTTAGGGGGGAGGACTGATTCAAGTGGATCTTGATGGACATCCACCTTCTTTACTGAATCAATGTTTCCAATCTTTTGGTTTTGATAAACCATGATATGCATCCTTTTGATGGGGAATGTAATGCAATTCCATCTCCATTTGTAATGTAACTAATTCCTATAGTGTTAATGCATCATATCCCATTTGAACCCCAAATTTAAGTGTGCTAGGGTTAGAGTAGTACTGGGATGGGTGACCTCCTAGGAAGTCTTCGTGTTTTACATGCCTATGGAATTTTGTAAACATAGACCAATTTATCCCACACGCATCATGGGAATTATTCTCCTCTCACTCTCACATATATAATCGAGGTGAATGAGGTCCTTTGAGAATGAAATGGAGTGTTATGTAAATATTGTTTTGAATGAAGTGTAACCAAAATATCTTCCTCTTCGGAGATAATCTACCCCATTCTAGCAAGTTTGTGTTCTACAATGTTTTGCTATTTTATTTATTAATAGGAATCAGGTTTCATTTTATTTATATGTATATATTATATTTTTGTTTCTATGTCATTTCATTCTCATCATAGTTTGGATCAGTTTTGAATCCATAGCTATGCAATGATACCTCACTTCTAAAATAACTTAACCACCTTCATTTTCCTGAGCATATAAATCTTCCAACTATTTTTGCGCCAATTTTAAATCTTTTTCATTTGACTGACGATGAGCCTTGGCCAAGTATGAGACCTCCTTATTTAAATTCTGTAGCTTTTGTACATTATTCTCACTAGAATACATATCCCTAATCAAGCCAAAATGAACCCAAGTAGAAAGAACCATCTTCTTGAACTCCTCTATATTTTCCCAGCCAAAATTATACTTAAAGGACGATCCTGGTTTCCCATTAGATCTCCCTAGTTCTAAGAAGATATACCAATGGTCTAAGCATTGGAATGAACCCACTCAGGAGCTATAGTCTCCAATATCTTTAAGTATACCTTCATGATTCATAAAATGATCTAGTATTTTGTGAATACCTTCATCCACGCATCTATTATTATACCAATTCGACCTCTTCAAATCTTTTTCCACATCAATCAAATTACAGGTTTCCAACTTATTAATAAAATAACTTGACAATTTATCCTCACAAACCATATTTCCCCAGACTTCATCCTTATTTAATGTGAATTTTAAGTTTCCCCTAATAATTATAGTATCATCATAAATAAATCTAGATATAAACAATTTGTCCCAAAAATCCACTTTCCCAACATAAGGACCATATACATTAAGAAACTTTAGCAAACGATTCAATTATTTGCAGAATATCTCTACGAAAAGACCAGAGGCAATGAAAAAAGAGTTTGTTAATTTGAATTTAGAAGACATACCTTTTATAAGTCCACAAAAGATACTAGAAGTGTTTATTCCAATAAAACTCTATCCTGGGAAGATCCTTTCAAGTTCAAATATAAGGAACCAAAACACCCCATAGATTCAAGTATAAGAAAAATATCCGGTTTGGACAAATCACACAGACTGCAGAGGGATAATTTTTTGTCTTTCCCTCTTGAGCCATGGATATTAACAGAGATAATAATCATTGTATAACCTTTCTTGAGTTCATCCCTACTCTAAGGACCCTTGTAATAATCATTTGCCTCCCCTAGAATACTTCTCTTGATGCACATTCTTGTGCATGTTTTAAGGCCGACTTGTGACCAAATTTTAGATGTACCGATTATTTAATGTCATCCAAACCTAAACCCCCAGAAAAAAAACCACTTTGATCACAATTACAAAGTAGATATGACTCACGTCCAGAAGAACTGGAAGGGGAGACTGACATATTGTCATTGGGGCAAGCATGAGGATCCATGGTGGGAAAAATAAATACACTGGGAGGAACAACATAAACCACATTAAATTTCAACCTCACTTCTTGAACTAGAAAATAATCAACCTGAGTTGGAAGATAAGTTGGCATCATCCTAACCCCCTCTATCAAATCAATACTAGAAGGAGAGAAAGATATTAATAGAAAAAGGAAAATATTTTAAACCTTCTCCTATCTATTTAATAGAAAAAGGAAACATGTTTGAGAAAAGATCCATGAAATCTTCATTGTGAAATGGTTAATATATACATGATTTATTCTCATTAATTAGCATTCTAATTGCTTCATTGAAAAGGGTCATAACATTTTTTCAAGACAAGACAATTTGCATTTTCACATCAACATAATATCAGAACATCATCAACAAAATAAAAGATGAGTGAGTCTAAACAGTCTTCCAAAAGAAATACCCTGAAATAAAATTGTCTTGCTAGCCTCTTCCAAATCCAAATTGAGGCCTTCCACCACCAACATGAATAGATAAGGTGACAAGGGACATCCTTATGTGAGCCCCTAACCTAATTTAAAAAAATAGGACCCCGCCCCATTGATCAACATTGCAAAGGAGGATGTAGTTACACATGCCATAATCTAGTTAACACCCTACAACTAAAATCCAATATGCAGAAGCAAGAGCCAAAGATACAACCACAAGATTCTATCATAAGATTTTGATCGACCAATTTTAAAACCTGACACCTCTTTCCTTTGACTTTTAATGCTGTGGATACCCTCCTATGTGGATCCAATAGATTCATGAATGAGTCTAGATTTCAAGAACCCAAACTAATCCTATGAAATAAGATTGGATAACCGAGGTTTTAAACTCATTGTTGAGATCTTGGGTAACATTTTATAAAGACAATTACATAGCGCGATGTGTTTGAAATCATAGAAAGAAGATGGATACTTTGACTTTGGAATCAAGGCTATACACATGGAACTAATATTCTTCTTTAAATTCCCCTTGACTCTAATTTCTTCCATTACACAAATAAGATCACCACCCACATAGTTGAAGAAATCCCTATAAAAGTGAATCATCCTATCATCGAACCCCAGGCTTTTTACCTTTTTAAATGAATCCAAAACCCAACTTAACTCTTCTTTTTATACCTCTATGAAGAATTCCCTATTATTGACATGATCTACCATCCTCAGATACAAAGCAATGGGTTTCAACATATCACCTATCTTTTACTATTTTACTTCAATGAATAGTTCATTAAAGTGATCCACCCCTAGACTAGCTAGATTAAAAAAACCCCTTTTCTTAATCATAGAGGAGTCCTATAATTCCCAAATGGAGTTGAAATTTTTATGTTAATTTGCAAATTTTTGAAAAAATTTCAAATTTTGATCTTATGCCTCTATCTATAACTTACATAGGTCGATATCAGTGGTCATCAACCTGTTCCACTGGATCAAAGACGAATTTCCATTTTGGAATACCCCACCTATGAAAAATATATGTACTCCATTATGTAGGCATGTCGACAGTGAAATAATTACATTTTGGGGAAGGAAATGATCATCCACATTGATCATAGACCTCTACAATTCATGCCAACACAAGTAAAGTTAAAAAAAGACCGAAATCAAAAGTGGGCCATGTACCTACAACAATTCCACTTGAATATCAAGTACAATAAGGGTAGAACCAACCATGTCGCATATTGCCTCAGTCGACCTCCAGTGGCAGTGCTAACCACAATTATTAACTCTTATGGATATGAGACATCTGGATGGGTACAATTATACAATAATGAAACTGACTTTTCTACTCCCTATCAGACATTGAGCACACAAAAAATAGTTCCCAACTTTCAACTCCACGATGGATTATTATGCCATATAAGCCACCTATGAATTCCTTCAAGTGAGCATGAAAAGATGATATCAGAATCTCATTACAGTTGGTCAGTGATACATTTTGGTGTAGAGAAGATAGTGGAAGTACTGCATGTTATCGCATAGTTTGTAGCTAGCTCAAGTGGCTATGAAGTAGAAGGCCAAACTGGCGTAAGAGGAACCTATCCCACCAAATGTCACCACGATGGGGAATTTATTTCTCTTTAGGGAGGTTAGGCTCAAGGGAGATGTCCTCGATAACCTGGATTTTTGAAGAGGCAAAGGTTTAAAAGTCAAAGTAAATTTCCCCCTTCACAGGTCACCACCAAAACAGACAGTCCGACTAAACAATAATTAATAAAGTGTAGGACCAAATAAGAACACCTTCTCGGAACAAAGAAAACCAATATATATATATATATGCAAGCTATGATTCAATGGGTTAGTACTTCAATAGACTATCTGATATCAATGTCTAAGCAATTGCAATAATAAATATTGACGAAGTCTATGTTTGTTAATATAGCAATGAAATAATGTCACTTCACCAATAAATATCAAGATGATGTAGAAATCAGTGTATCCAACCAATCCCTCATTCAATAAATGCTTTAAACACCATCCAATTGCTTAATAAATGAAATTTGTTGCGTCAAGATGAAATAACAAAGTGTGACATCATATTTTTTAGGGTTAGTAGTTAGTTAGGGTTTCAATTTGTAAGAGGTTTTGAGAGCTGTTTCAATCACTTTCGCTTCAATGTTGAAGGCTAAAGATCAGTGCCTAAGGGTTATGGAGTCAAAAGGTGAAGGATGCACAAGTTGAAAGGGATGAGATTCAAAGGACAAGAGGGAAATGTTTCAAGGTGTTGCAATAGCAGGGCCTTAAAAGCAGAACCCTAGGGGAGAGGGGCTCACTCCGGTGTTTCTTAAGCAAGGCCTCATGCTATCTCCTCCTTCTCGGCAAACAGTTAGCTCAAAGACAAGTAAAATCAAGACATGAGAGTTTAAAGAGGGAGAGTGTTGCAAAGCCAAGGCTCTTTCATCAAACCCTAAAAGAAAAATGGCCCTAGGTGTAGATAACCTAGGCCTAGGATGTCCTCTTCTTCTTGAAGTTTAAAGGTAAGGCTAGCTTAAGGGAAGAAGAAAGAAAGAGTGTAGCAATGGATAGGCTCTCTTCTTCTTCTTCAATGGATAAAAGGTTTTTTCTATCAGGGGACATGAGACAACGACCTACTTGTGTGTTTGTCCCCTAGGGTTTTGACTCAACAATGTTTATAAATAGATGCAAGAAATTAAACTACAACCATTCAATCAAGAAGTTTTCCAGAAAAATGCTTACAAATAATCAAGAAAATAGCATGCAAACCCTAGTTGTAAACCTTCCTTCAAGAAAAACACAATAAATTTCCAAAAATATCCTCTCCAAACAAGTGTGCCTTCCTCAAAATAGCCAATAACCCTAATAGGGTGCAAAAATTAGACCTCACTAGGAGAGTGAGTGATGAGTTTTGTTAAAATGAGGCTAAAACCCCTCAATATATAGTGTATCGATGACCTTAATTAATTTTAGGTCATAAAAATGGCTGACAAGAGCAGAATATTGTTTTTACATTAAAATGTCAAATTAGAACCCTAACTGAGCTGTAATAAAGTTAAAATCCCCTTCAAGGGAGGCGCTAGCCCCTTTTAGGGCAAATGAGACATCCAAGAGCACAACGTTAGCCCCCTTGGGGCCTCTCCAACATGTCACACGTGCCACTACTACCCAGTCTGCCTCCAATAATGACCATGAAGTTGGATGACATCATGGTAAGGACGGGGATGCTATGAGCCTTCCAAGGCCAATGTTCCACTGAAAAGGGGTCATTCCCCCTAGGCCGGGCTCTGCCAAAGTGCCTCTAGTGAAACGTCCTCTTCTTCTCTGGTGCAAAACCTTGGTCAAACACTGTCTTTTCTTTTCCCTTCTGATGGGGTTTCAACAACCATCTAATGGGCTCTTTAGCCCCATGGAGGTCCGAACTAATCATCTCCCCATGTGTACCGATCCAAATGGTACCTGTCCATTGGGCATTGTTCTGCACATCAAAAACTACACCCTCCATGGGCTCATTAGTCATAGGGATCATAGCAATTTCAATCACATTTCATCATTAATATTATCAAACATATGCACAAAAACCCTGATATACCGTTCAATAGCTCAAAGACATTACAAAAATCCACAATACAAGATCGAAGAAAAGGACAAGACATCCTATTGGGCTAGTATCCACAAGAGAAGGGAAGTTACTAGGAAGGTTTCATCCAAGCCATGTAAACGAGGTGTTGTGGCTAGGGGATGTCTAGAAAAATGGGTAGAGTGAGAGTCAGGGATGCATAATGTTATCTATGGGTGCCTTTGTAGAAGGTGAGCTGTACCTGTCATGGATGCAAATTTTTTCAAGCCCGTTCTTACCTTTATTCTTCATTTATTTTTCTTTTTCTTCTTCTTTTTCTTTTTATTCAAGGTCTAATTGGAGGACACTGCCTTGGCATGGTGACCAGAGATGACAGTGTTACCCACACGTACTTTCACAGAGATGAGAAGGTTGGCTCGTGATGAGTCCCCCTTTCCCTTGGCCATGCAACCAAAGGTCACCACCCTGGCATGGTAACTAGATAGTGGTAATGTCATACTATTAGGTAGCCATGAACCTAATAGGCTGGCTCATGATGAGACCCCCTATCCTCTTGGCTAGGTATTGTTTATTATTTTTCGAGTCCCTCTTGTTTCTTGCTGAGAGGCTTTTTATTGCCTTCTTGGGGATCCCTGGGCGAGGCATCTCGAGGTTTTATTTCTAGGATTTTATCTTTTACCAGCTACTTTTACCTTCTGGGCCTTTAGCCCCTTCTTTCCACAAGATAAGGTGCAACCCTACAAATAGGTCAATCCAATGCCCGGACCAGGGAAATGGGATAAATTAGTGGGAGATAAGATGAAAAAGTGGTGGTATGATGGGAATGGATGATGGCTCTTCAGAAATCCCCCCGGTGCCAAACCAAAACCCACGGGTACAGGCTTGCTATGACACCTTGTCAATCTCCCAAAAATGGTCAAGTGGGTTAATGTAAGATCAAGGCAGTCATCAGAGATAAAATGAGTTATATGCATATATCCAAAGGTTATAATGATCAAAAGTGACACATACCATGATACCTGGACCAATTGCCTCATGGAGCAGAAGCCTTCTCCGATGCAAGACCAAGCTGATGGTGATGGATGTTGTTGCTGCTGAAAAGATGAGTTTGATGAAAGAAGAAAAGGATGGGCCCTTCAGGTCCATGCTCAGGTCAATCCTGCTCTCAGTACTCCATGTCCGGGACCTATGGGCCTCGAGACATGATCTCCTAGTTATCCCTAAAAAACGGGGATAACATCTGGCTCCAACTCGGGGACATGTGCTCACCATAGAGCACATGAGAACCTTAGCATCTCTGGCATAATATGTAGACCTGCTCAAAATCGATAGAAGCATTAGTAACAAAAATAGGGTAGTGATGCCACCCTAGAATATACAGACATATATATAAAGCAATCATAAATGCGAATATAAAGTGAAGTACTTACCTGTACTTACCTATTGGCTGGATGTTGGTGTAGTCAAATGAATAGTGAAGCCAATCCAACAATGTCCCATGATACCTACCTTTGTGCTTCATCATAAACCAAAATAGTGATAAATCAAGCACAAAAATGTCATGAGTTATAATGT
>JASDQU011310006.1:0-25433 GCA_032191745.1 Picea mariana
CTTCAAGACATAAGAAAAAACAGTCTGTGGTTTTCTCCCGATTTGGGTTTCCACGTAAAACACTAGTGTACTGTGTATGTGTATGATTGTTCATTTGTTCATTGCTTATTTACTCTGCAGTTATTGGATGATAATGCTTCATTGACATAACACTTGGATTATATGGTTAAAAGAGATTAAATTGCTCTATTACTAATTCAACCCCCTCTCTTAGTAATCCAACAAGACCAACCACATCCAATTTTTATAATTGTAACATGGTTTGACATAGTCCATCAATTTAGTTATTGTATTGTATTTTACAATTATTCCATCCATGGAAAATAGTCCAAGCCATCCAGGGAGGATGGTGCAATGTGATATGTCATATTGTTGACAATGAAGTCAATGTCTAACAGAGGTAGTTCCTTAGGTATCCATTATTTCACTAGATTCTTATACCTGAGTGGCACCTCTATGTCTCCTATTCTCTCATCATCATAAAAGCATGATCCACCTTTGGCAAGAAACAATTCCATGCGTCTACAAAATTTTATTCTGACTTGTTCACCTCTATTCCTTGTTTGTGTATCATATCTGCTAGATGCAGTCACATTTCCCTCTATTTTTCCTAACCTTCCATCACTCGAGGAAGAAATATCTGAGAGGTACCTATTTGGTTGTACCTTCAGTCACATGTGCACATGTTGTTAGTGAGTAGTCCATCCTGATCCTAGTTCCAATTTTTGAACTTTTTTTCTATATTCAAAGTTCTAAATAATTATTTTATATCTTTAGTTTTGGATTCACAATTAGAGGGTGCAATTACCTAAATTAGTAGGGGCACTCATGCATGTGGATTCCAAACTTAGTGAAGGGTATGAATCTCTAGGTGGGTGCACCTTAATTTGACTTGCTTATCCATGCAAGAAATATGCTCTATGGTGAGATTTCACACTACAATTTTTTTTCCATGAATTTATATTCATTGTACCTCTCTTATTACTAGTTTATAAAGGGGAATTAAGGAAAACCACTTCATGGTCCAAGATTTGAGTTTTGAGCTATATATTTAGCTTTCTATTTCAGATTTAATAAAAAATCAATGATGATGTTTTGAGTCTTTATATTAGAAAGTTTGTTGTTTTAATTATCAATGGCATGTGTTTGTAGGTTAAAGTAATCTATAACATAAAATTTGATAAGTGTTTCAACTTTAGTGATCTATAGTTTTAGGTTAGTTTCTAGAGTGAAAAATCTTCTCAACATGGTCAAATGTTTTATGGTATTAGAGTGCATTTAATGAAACATTCTAGGAATTTGTGTATATATAGTAGGGACGATACCTATGATAGGTAGATATTGAGAGGTTTTAGGGATGAGATGTTATAGATGTGTTCTTGATAATATCATTGTGGTCTTGTGATAGTTTGCTTTTGGGTTGCTGGGATATTTGTTTTAGTAGGTTGTTCTAGGAGCAATGGTATGACTACATTTAGTCTTAGATATGAATACAAATTTTAAATTTCCCTCTAACTTCATCCCATGGAAGTGTTAAGAATATATTATTTTGTAAGACCATGATCTTTGGTATTCTATGTGTATGGTAGAGACTACCAATCATGTGTTGTTAGTAGAACATAAAAAGAATATGGCCAAGAATTAGGGGTAACACCCCTAATTATAGGGATTCAAACAAAAATTTTCATCAAAACTATGTTTTTTGTAGATGCATTTCAAAGAAAAATGTCATCACCTTTCCATATAGAACAAAATGGACCCTAAAGAACAACAATTTGTACTAGATATGCTTACTCAAGTTGAGGAAATGCTCATACAAAGAGTGAATCCAATAATGTCAGTAACCCACACAAGTGGTGGACAATACAATTATAGTATTCACACTATCAATTTCCCATAGGACATGAGTACAATTGTCAATTACTTGCCTCACCAAATTGAGGACTTGGACATCTTTCTTATGAGAAGGAACAACTCTTACCAAATATATTATGATTTTTATGTTGGTAGATATTGTGTTATGGAAATTTTGAAGAATAAGTTAGAACATGATTCTTATTATAAGGATGTCCAACTAACCTTACCACAATTTCTTATTTTTCTATTGAACTTACAAACCTACCTCCCATGATTCACCTTGTCACAAGTAATATTCAAGAACCACAAAATAGCCACATAGAAATTCACGGGGGATACAATGCCTCTATTAACCCATAAGACTAGAAACCATTATATTTTGTAAACATTCTCCCAAATGAATGTAGAGAGGTAGAAGAAATAAGGATCTACTTGCAATCTACGGATTACATATCCACTAGTTCCATTGATTGACCACTTGTTGGTTTTTCACCTATCAATGAATACAACACAAGAGACTCTTTTCTATGGTCTTCCCCATCCCCTTCCCCTTAGGGGATACCATGTTCAAACAACCATGAATTAAAGAAATTGAAATGCAATATTATGCTTCACACCTATTCAATTACCATGATAATATATTTGGTAGACATCCTAGATTTTGTTATTTCTTGTACAACTTTATGATGTGCCATCATAGCCAAGCAAAAACTGTTGTATTTGTGAATAAAAACATTGAGTACAATTGGCCAACATATATTGGAGATATTTTCCATCACTTTCAACAATACCTAATGACACACTCACATAACAACTTATTCACTTTGACTCATTTATGGATGGAAAAAGATCATTCTAAAACAAATCAAGGAATGAACTAATAGATATGATCACACAACTAGGCACTCCAACATTTTTCTTTACACTTGGTGCAAAAAACACCAAATGGAATGATTTACAAAATGTCATGATTGACAAAGCTCCATCTAATGCAAATGAGCAATGTGATTGGAGAATTCAAAACATTATCATAAACCCACAGCTCACATATTTGTACATGCACCATAGATTCACAATCTTTCATGAAGAGGTCTAAGAGAAATGCCTCCATGGAAAATAATACTAGTACATGTTATACACCTAACCCTATTTCCCACACTCTTGTTAAATACAATTCTTGTCTTCACATACATCTTATTATAAATCTTGTTTCATGTTGGCATCAATGGATAAATATATGGTCCACCCGTATTAATAGTTTCATATAGCTGTAAAATGCACAAGATATGAACACACTTCATTGGGAGGACCTAATTGGTAAATGCTACAAAAGATTTATTTGATAAATATGCTATATCTTGAAACTCATGAGATATCCACCATAGGAATATCCAATTCCATCGCTCAATTCTTGATGATACCTACCTGCTAAGAATAGTATAAATATTCACATCCAATCCACTTCAATACTATGAGGAACTATTTAACCATGTTCAACAACACACAAAATGCAATGAATATTCATATTTTCAAAAGAGAGGTTCCACCCTTAACTGTTGGTATAAAGTTCCATGGGAGTTTCATGCTACATATATGATGCAGGATCATTGTAAGCAACCAACCTAGAAAGCAATGTAAAAGCGGGAGACAGCTGGAAAAGCACCAACGCACATTTTGAAGTGTTTTGAGATTAATGAATGGACATTAATGTAATAGCTAAAGGACGTGTACTTACATTTATATCTAGATATTGTAAACAGATCTTGAGCATTTCTCTCATCTGTAGAATGTAGAGGCATTTATGCATAATGAATGCAAGTAGGCAGATTTAATTTAATAGATTAGGAAGTTTATAAATATAGGAGGGAAAACAGATATAGACACCCTCACCCTTGTATCATTTTAATTTGGGATGATCATTCATAATTCATAAGATGTAGAGTTGTAGCAGAGAGTTGTAGAGAAGAACCCATCTATAGGAGCACTTGAGTTAATATATGAAGCTTTGACTCAACTTTCATGGTGTTATGATGATTACTGTTTACATTTTTCGAATGCTATGTTTACATTTGATTTGTTTCTTTGTTATGCATTTGTTTCAATGTTGCATTGTGTGTATGATTTCATGGTGAATGCATGAAGTATGAGAGAGGAGAAGAATGATTTTCAATTGTTTCTCTCCCTGAGAATTCATGCAAGGAGTACAGTGAACGTCTGCAAGGTGTGTGTTGACGAGGGTCTGAGTTTTATCTCAGAAAGCTCAGGAGATATACCATTGTTCTCATACCAGCTGAAGTGCAGGTGAAGCACAAAGTCGTGCAAGGTGTGCGCAGGCCAAATTTAAGCCTTGGATTTTATAAATACAGAAAGAAGATTGAGAGGACCACTATTGCAAAGAGTGCAGAGGGTTGGAGACTCAAATAACCAAAGGTTATTTGAATATTTTCCACAAGCAGTGCGAGCAGGGATCCTTTTGGGAAGCTTGAGTTTACAAGTGAAAGCTCAGGAAGGATAACACCTTTGAAGTTCTCAAAGGGAGACAGAGATTGAAATCGTCACGTAGAAGTTAAGTTCAGGAGGGAGAACACCGAGTCATTTGGATAGGGGTCATTGAGGAGTGCATTTGGTGGTCAGAATTATCCGTGGAGAACTCGCGAAGTCGTGAGGATCGTAGGTTCCAAAGGAGCTATAAGGTGGTTAGGATTTGGGTGAATCCACCACCCTGACATCAATAATCAATATGGACCGTTGATCGTGGTCTGTTTGAGCCGTCAGATCATTTCGGGGATTCAAGATTCGAAAGTTTGGAGTGCAGGTCAAAATCCATGGTCACACAAATCCCGGATCACGAAAAGGATTATCAGGTGTGGAATTTCAAAATTTTGGTAATTCGGGGTTCGACATACCAGAAATTATGATGACAAGGAACCAAGACTCTTTGCATTGAAAATCCCGAAGTCGTGAAACATGGTGTGCCTTTGGTGTGGGATTTTGGCATTTTGGCTTTCTGGAGTTCAGGAAGTAGAGGAGGCAGTGACTTTGGAATCGAGAGTTTCAAACTCCTGGTTCGCAAAATCCCGAAGAGAGAAAGGAAAAATTCCCAAAAAGGTTGAGGGAAATTAACAATTGGGTATCAATCGGATTTCAGGGTTTCAGGACTCAAGAAGTGGAGTTTCATGGTCAACACAACTCCTGAAATCGCAAAGAGAGAAATGCCGAAAGGTGGGTCCCAAGTATCAGTCAGAGGATACGTACAATAGAAGTCAAAGGAGGGGTCAAGCTTCGATGAAAATCCCGAAAGGCCATCGATCTCTCATTTCATGGGACGTTGAACCCATTTTGGCATTCCGACATTTCAGAGTTTGGGGAATCATAAGAGAAGAGGAACAACTATTGGTTGTTCACTCAAATTCTTGAAAGCCAAAACTATTGGATAACAGGTGGCATGCACTCATCGCGTTGGGGCAGTCAACCTTCATTGAAGTTTCACATTTCGGCATTTTCCAAGAGAGATGGAAATACATCGGGACTCTCCAACTCTTGAATCTTGAAGTCCTTTGTGGCTTAAACAAAGGGTTTGATTAACCCTTGTCGTGGTTTTAGTGAATATCCTGTGCAGATCCCAGCCCGAGGGCAAGGGGGTCTGCGTCAAGAAGTGGTATCAGAGCCTAGTACAAATTCTTTTCTTTCTATAGTAGAGAGAAAAGAGGAAATTTTTTCAGCCATGTTGTCGAGAAGAAGAGATAGGCCAATGCCTGATCCAACAGTGGAAAGAGAAATGCGTGAGTTACATGCTCGGCTTGATGCTATGGAGACAACACAGAGGTGCACAGTCGACACTGGGGATATCAACGAGGCTGAAAGTGAAAATGAAGCTAGAAACGAAGGAGAAGAAGTTGCAGTCGAAGATGCTGTAGATGAACGCCTATTCAAGGTTGTTGCAAGGACAGGTGCCAGAGAAAAAATGGATATTCCATTGTATGAAGGAAACTTGGATGTTGAAGAACTTCTAGACTGGATTAGAGCTCTAGACAAATACTTCAACTATGAGAATTTCGAGGAAGATAAGAAAGTCAAACATGTCGTTACTAGACTTAAAGGGCATGTAGCGCTGTGGTGGGATGAACTGCAGGCTGACAGACGCTACAAGGGCAAGCAGAAAATCAAAAGCTGGGATAGAATGGTTGCAAAGATGAAAGCCAAATTTATACCCAGGGATTATCAAATCACTTTGTTTCGAAGGATGCAGAATTTGAGACAAAAGCTGATGTCAGTGAAGGAATACACTGAAGAATTCTACAGGATAAACATCAGAGCAGGTCATCGGGAAAGCGCTGATGAAAAAGGTATCAGGTACATGAATGGTCTGCGATATGACATTCAAGATGAGATGAACATGGTCACCATTTGAAATGTGGAAGATGCTTATCAGATAGCTTTGAAAGATGAAGAGAAGTTGAGCTGGAAGCAAGGTCAAAGAGGTAGAGGTAGAAATCAAGCTAGAGGAAAAACAATTGCCCAAGACAGAACTCAGAAACCTAAATAAGAGGGAAAGAAAACTCAAACTCAACCTGAGAGGGGAGGAAGCTCACAGGGAAGGTAGTATGCTGATAGAAACACTTTTCCTCAAGCTAGAGGAAGAGGAAGAGGCAGAGGAGGTGAAGTGAAATGCTTCATCTGTGGAAAAATCAGACATAAATCCTATGAGTGTCTAGATAGGAAGAAAGATGGTGGTGAAACTCACATTGTCGAAGCTCAAGGATGAAATGTTGAGGCAGAAGATGCTGAAGGCAGAAGATCTTTCATGATGAGGAAAGTTCTCTTGAATCCGAAGAAGGAAGCAGAGAACCCATCCCAAAGAAACAATTTGTTTCGGATTGCTTGCAAAACTAAGGATAGGGTATGCAAGGTCATAGTGGACAGCAATAGCACAGACAATCTCGTATCTATAGAGATGGTAGAAAAGATGGAGCTAGAGATTGTTGTACATCCAAGCCCATACAGAGTTTCGTGGCTACAAAAAGGACATAAGATAAATGTCACTAAACAATGTTTAGTTGAATTTAAAATAGGAGGATATAAAGATGAAATATTATGTGATGTCATTCCCATGGATGTTTGTCATCTACTGTTGGGTAGACCATGGCAATATGACATAAACGTAGTTCATGATGGGAGAAAGAACACGTACACCCTGGAGAAAAATGGTAGGACTCACATGTTGCTACCAATTAAGGATAAAGAGATGAAAATAGAAATGAGCAACACTGTACTTCTCNTCTTAATGAGGTTAAGAAGAAGGAAGAAAAACAATTTATTGTGGTCAGGAAGAACAAAATTGTTTTGACCAGTACGAGAATAGATGATTTACCAGAAGAAATCTAGGCGTTGCTGGGAGAGATTTCTGATATAGTAGTGGATGAACTACCTTGTTCGTTGCCACCCATCAAGAGTATAAGCCATCATATAGATCTTATACCTGGAGCTAGTTTTCCGAACAAAGAAACATATCGGTTGAAAGCACAGGAAAATGAAGAAGTCAAGTGACAGGTCCAGGACTTAATGAACAGAGGATTGATTCGAGAAAGCTTGAGTCCACGCGTTGTTCCGACAGTGCTCAGCCCAAAGAAAGATAGAGGCTAGAGAATGTGTATAGACTCAAGGGAAATCAATAAGATTACAATCAGATACATATTTCCATTGCCAAGGATGGACGACTTGATGGATTTCTTGCGTGGAGCAAAGTTTCTTTCAAAGATTGATTTGAAAAGAGGGTATCATCAAATTCGAATGAGAGAAGGTGATGAATGGAAGATAACATTCAAGAAGAATGAGGGGCTGTATGAATGGCTTGTCATGCCATTTGGATTAACGAATGCGCCCAGTACTTTCATGAGGTTGATGAACGAAGTCCTGAAGGATTTCATAGGTAAATTCGTCATTGTATATCTTGATGATATATTAATTTTCAGCAAGACAGAAGTAGAACACTTAAAGGATTTAGTTGCAGTAATGAGGAGATTACAGTAGGAGAAATTGTCGATTAATATGAATAAATCGTCATTTATGAGGACATAACTCATTTATTTGGGTTTTGTTATCTCTACAAATGAATTAAAAATGGATCCGAAAAAGGTAAAGGCAATTAAGAATTGGTCATCGCCAAAGAGCGTGTTTAAAGTTCAAAGCTTCCATGGTTTGACTAGCTTCTACAAGAAATTCATTCGAAACTTCAGTGGAATTAGCGCACCAATGATGGATACGATGAAGAAGAGACATAAATATTTTCATTGGATGAAAGAAGCAGAGAAGAGCTTCAATCTGCTGAAGAAGAAGATCACTGAGCAACCAATTCTGGTTTTGCCAGATTCAGCAAAACATTCCAGATCAGGTGTGACACGAGTGGATTTGCAATTGGAGCGGTCTTGAGCCAAGACGATAGGCCAATCACATATTTCAGTGAAAACCTGAATGAAGTGAAGATTAAGTACTCCACATATGAAAAAGAATTATATGTCGTCATACAAGCATTGAAGAAATGGAGACACTATTTGGTTCCCAAGGAGTTTGTTTTGTACATCGATAATCACGCTTTGCAATTCATGACTCGACAAGAGAAGTTGAACCAAAAACATGCTAAATGGGTTGAATACATGCAAAATTTTACTTTTGTGATCAAGCATATTTCTGGAACTGCTAACAAAGTTGTTGATGCTTTGAGCAAGAAATGTTTGCTTATGTAGGAATTCAGAGTCAAGACTTTGGGTTTTGATAACCTCAAAGAAATGTATAGGGATGACCCAAATTTTAAAGAGGCATATGAGGCATCTGAAAATCCAATTCTCAGGGACAGAAGTCAATGGACTGAATACATGATCCAGGATGGATTATTGTTCAGGGGAAATCAACTATGTATTCCAAAATGTTCCATGAGGGAGAATTTGCTGAAGGAAAAACACAGTGGAGTATTGGCCGGACATTTTGGTCATGAAAAGACATTCTCAAAGTTGAATGGCTCATATTTTTGGTTAGGGATGAGGACAAATTTCAAGATATTTGTGGACAGGTGCAGAATTTGCCAGCACACGAAAGGAAAAATGCAAAACACAGGGTTATACCAACCATTACCCATACCTGAAAGGCCGTGGGACACAATGAGCATGGATTTTGTATTGGGACTGCAAAGGACATAGAGAGGATATGATTCAATCTTTGTGGTAGTTGACATATTTTCAAATATGGCACATTTCATACTATGCCAAAAAAACCAGTGACGTAACTCATATTGCGAACTTGTTTTTCAAGGAAGTCGTCAGACTTCACAGTTTGCCAAAGAGTATCGTGTTTGATCGGGATACCAAGTTCGTAGGGAATTTCTGGAGGACCTTATGGAAGAAGTTGGGGACAAATTTGTCTTTTAGCTCAGCATATCATCCTCAGGTAGATGGAAAAATATAAGTCGTGAATAGGAGCTTGGGAGATTTGTTAAGAAGCTTAATGATTGAACATCACAGTCAATGGGATCACATTCTTCCACAGGTGGAATTCACTTACAATGATTCACTCAATAGAAGCATAGGGCAGAGTCCATTCTAGATTGTATACAGAATGCAGCCAAAGGGAGTTTCTGAATTGAAAGATTCGGAACAAAATGAATTCAGGAGTGCTAGTGCACAGGACTTTGTAGAAGGAATGAAGGAGCTTCACAGCCAAATTAAGGAGCGATTGCAGAGTTCAAGTCAAGAATACAAGTGAAGAGAAGATCAACACAAGAGAGAACTTCAATTTGAAGCTGGTGATATAATTCTTGTGCATCTGAGGAAGGAGAGGTTGCCAAGGGGAACGCATAATAAGTTGAAGATGAAAAATATTGGATTGTGCAAGTTCATAAGGAAATTTGGGGCAAACGCATATGAGATTGAATTACCCGATGGGGTCAGAATCTCACTGATATTCAATGTTGTGGATTTGTACCCTTACAGAGCTGAAGAAGCAGGAGCATAGGAGGAACATAAAGAAATTCAATGGACAAAACAAATGCCTATAGCTGTAGAGCCACAGATGGAAAGCATAATTGACAAAAGAGTTAGAAAAACGACTAGGAGAAAAGAGTATTTTGAATACTTGGTCAAATGGAAGGGACATCCAGTTGAAGATGCCAGTTGGGTGGATGAAACAGAAATTCATAGGCATGGACAGACCATGCAAGAGCTCATGAACAAGAGTTCATGAAAATTTTCACGCGAGGGAGTATGATGCAGGAGCATCGTAAGCAGCCAACCAAGCAAGCAATGTAAAAGCGGGAGACAGTTGGAAAATCACTGGCTCACATTTTGAAGTGTTTTGAGATTAATGAATGGACATTAATGTAATAGCTAAGGGAAGTGTACTTACTTTTATATCTAGATATTATAAACAGATCTTGAGTGTTTCTCTCATCTGTAGAATGTAGAGGAATTTATGCGTAATGAATGCAAGTAGGTAGATTTAATTTAATAGATTAGATAGTTTAGAAATATAGGAGGGAAAACAGATATAGACACCCTCACCCTTGTATCATTATAATTTGGGATGATCATTCAGAATTCATAAGCTGTAGAGATGTAGCAGAGAGCTATAGAGAAGAACCCATGTACAGGAGCACTTGAGTTAATATATGAAGTTTTGACTCAACTTTCATGGTGTTATGATGCTTACTGTTTACATTTGTTGAATGCTATGTTTACAATTGATTTGTTTCTCTGTTATGCATTTGTTTCAATGTTTCATTGTGTGTATGATTTCATGGTGAATGCATGAAATCAGAGAGAGGAGAAGAATGAGTTTCAATTGTTTCTCTCCCTGAGAATTCCTGCAAGGAGTGCAGTGAACATCCACAAGGTGTGCATTGACGAGGGTCTGAGTTTTATCTCAGAAAGATCATGAGAGATACCGTTGTTCTCATACCAGCTAAAGTGCAGGTGAAGCATAGAGCCGTGCAAGGTGTGCGCAGGACAAATTGAATCCTTGGATTTTATAAATCCATAAAGAAGATTGAGAGGACCACTGTTGCAAGGAGTGCACAGGGTCAGAGACTCAAATAACTAGAGGTTATTTAAAGATTTTCCACAAAGAGTGTGAGCAGGGATCCTTTTGGGAAGATTGAGTTTACAAGTGAAAGCTTAGAAAGGATAACACCTTTGAATTTCTCAAAGGGAGACAGAGATTGAAATTGTCTCGTAGAAGTTAAATTCAGGAGGGAGAACACTGATTCATTTGGACAGGGTTTGTTGAGGAGTGCATCTCGTGGTCAGAATTCTCCATGGAGAACTCGCGAAGTTGCGAGGACCGTATTATCTAGAGGAGTTGTAAGGTGGTTAGGAGTTGGGTGAATCCACCACCTTGACATCAAGAATCAATGTGGACCATTGATCATGGTATGTTTGAGCCGTCAGATCATTTCGGGGATTCGCGATTTGCAAGTTTGGAGTGCAGGCCAAAATCCCTTGTCACGCAAATTCCTAGATCACAAAAAGGATTATCAGGTGTGGAATTTCGGAATTTCGGTAATTCGGGGTTCGACATACCTGAAATTCCGATGATAAGGAATCGAGACTCTTTGCATTGAAAATCCTGAAGTCGCGAAACACAGTGTGCCTTTGGTGTGGGATTTTGGAATTTCGACTTTCCAGGGCTCGGGAAGTAGAGGAGGCAGTGACTTTGGAATCGAGAGTTTCAAACTCCCAGTTCGCGAAATCCCGAAGAAGGAAAGGAAAAATTCCCGAAAAGGTTGAGGGACAATAGCAGTTGGGTACCAATTGGATTTCGGGGTTTCGAGACTCAAGAAGTGGATTTTCATGGTCAACACAACTCCTGAAATCGCGAAGAGAGAAATGTCGAAGTTGGTCCCAAGTATCAGTCAGAGGATACGTACAGTGGAAGTCAAAGGAGGGGTCAAGCTTCGATGAAAATCCTGGAAGGCCATCGATCTCGCATTTCATGGGAAATTGAACCCATTTTGGAATTATATCAAAGGGTACAGGGTCTTCACTAAAACCATGCCAAGGTTTAATCAAACCCTTTGTTTAAGCCACAAAGGACTTCAGGTTTCAGGAGTTGGAGAGTCCCGATGTATTTCCATAACTCTTGGCAAATGCTGAAATGCGAAACGTCAACAAAGGTTGACTACCCCAACGCGATGAGCGCATGCCACCTGTTACCCACTAGTTTCGGCTTTCAGGACATTGAGTGAACAACCAACAATCATTCCTCTTCTCTTATGACTCCCTGAACTTCAAAATGTCAGAATGTAGAAATGGGTTCAACATCCCATGAAATGCGAGATCAATGGCCTTTCGGGATTTTCGCCGAAGCTTGACCCCTCCTTTGACTTCTGCCGTATGTATCCTCTAATTGATACTTGGGACCCACCTTTCAACATTTCTCTCTTTGTGATTTCGAGAGTTGTGTTGACCATGCAACTCCACTTCTTGAGTCCCGAGACCCCAAAATCCTATTGGTACCCAACTGTTATTGTCCCTAAACCTTTTCGGGAATTTTACCTTTCCCTCTTCGAGATTTCCCGAACCGGGAGTTTGAAACTCTCGATTCCAAAGTCACTACCTCCTCTATTTCCCAAACCTTGGAAATCCGAAAATTTGAAATCCCACACCAAAGGCACACCACATTTTGCAACTTCAGGATTTTCAATGCAAAGAGTCCCGGTTCCTTGTCATTGGAATTTCCGGTATGTCGAACCTTGAATTACCGAAATTCCAAAATTCCACACCTGATAATCCTTTTCGCGATCCGGGAATTTGCATGACCAAGGATTTTGGCCTGCACTCCAAAATTGCGAATCCCGAATCCCCGAAATGATATGATGGCTCAAACAGACCATGATCAATGGTCCACGTTGATTCTTGATGTTTTATGGATTCACCCAACTCCTAACCACCTTACAGCTCCTTTGGATCCTATGATCCTCACAACTTCATGAGTTCTCCATGGAGAATTCTGACCACCAGATGCACTCCTCAATGACCCCTGTCCAAATGACTCGGTGTTCTCCCTCCTAAACTTAACTTCTATGAGACGATTTCAATCTTCGTCTCCCTTTGAGCACTTCAAAGGTGTTATCCTTCCTGAGATTTCACTTGTAAACTCAAGCTTCCCAAAAGGATCCCTGCTCGCACTCCTTGCGGCAAATCTTCAAATAACCTCTGGTTATTTGAGTCTCCGACCCTGTGCACTCTTTGCAACAGTGGTCCTCTCAATCTTCTTTGTGGATTTATAAAATCCAAGGCTTCAATTTGGCCTGTACACACCTTGCATGGCTCTGTGCTTCACCTGCACTTTAGCTGGTATGAGAACAATGGTATCTCTCCTAAGCTTTTTGAGATAAAACTTAGACCCTTGTCAACGCACACCTTGTGGACGTTCACTGCACTCCTTGCAGGAATTCTCAGGGAGAGAAATAATTGAAACTCATTCTTCTCCTCTCTCAGACTTCATGCATTCATCATAAAATCATACACACAATGCAACATTGAAACAAACGCATAACATAGAAACAAATCAACTATAAACATACCATTCAACAAATGTAAACAGTAAGCATCATAACACCATGAAAGTTGAGTCAAAGCTTCATATATTAGCTCAAGTGCTCCTGTACATGGGTTCTTCTCTACAGCTCTCTGCTACAGTTCTACAGCTTATGAATTCTAAATGATCATCCCAAATTACAATGATACAAGGGTGAGGGTGTCTATATCCGTTTTCCCTCCTATATTTCTAAACTGTCTAATCTATTAAATTAAATCTACCTACTTGCATTCATTATGCATAAATGCCTCTACATTCTATAGATGAGAGCAATGCTCAAGATCTGTTTACAATATCTAGATATAAATGTAAGTACACTTCCCTTAGCTATTACATTAATGTCCATTTATTAATCTCAAAACACTTCAAAATGTGCGTTGGTGATTTTCTAGCTGTCTCCCACTTTTATGTTGCTTGCTTGGTTGGCTACTTACGATGCTCCTGCATCAATATACCATGTTCATTGACAAGAATGATCATAAAAAATACAACCTTGCTCAAAATGATGATAGATTAAACATCCACAACTATGATATATTGAATTCCAACATGTTCTCTCTCACCATGTTGCGCTAAAGTACATTTCCAAGTATACAACTAAAGAAAAGGAAAAATCAGAAAGTTATCACCATATGCTAACCAAAATCTCCCAAGTTGTGGCTACACAGGACCCTATTGTAATTGCAATTCAAAATTTCTTTATGAAAACTATTGTTGAACATGATTTAGGATCATAATAAACATGCCATATGATAAAAAAAACTTCCCTTAACAATTTCTAGTCAATAATTTCTTTCCTTGAATGTGATTCGAAATATTTTAGGCATGTCCCACTTGATGCAAGTGACACTCTTTCAACACCAAGAATCAATGACACATACATGAAATGACCTATTTATCTAGAGCCATTTCCACTTATTGATGTTTCAAGAACTTGGTCCTTTAATTCTCTTCATACAAAGGAAAAGTTGAAAAAAAAGGAGCACACCATGGTTGTCCATGTTTTTCACCAATACTTTACAATTCCTTCTATAGATTCAAATTGTTATAGCCTCGAGGGTTAGCTCAAGCAACCTTGAGCTAGATGTGAGATATCTCTCCTAAAGTTGGGGAGGTAAACAATTCAACTCCCTTAATCCCCTTGAGGTTTAAATCCATACTTAGGGTCGACGGTTACCTCGTTTACCATGCATGGATCATGAGGAAGTACTTGAAGGTTTTTTCACATGATGTTTTCCCTAGGAAAAAAAAGATTTATATTGTTATTCCAATTTTTGTTGGAGTGATATATTTCTTTACAAACATTTTCATAGTATTCCAATTGACATTGGTTTCTCCAATTAAGAAATTGTTGATAATTGGGAACAAATAAAAACCTCATATAATGCATGACATATTAACTAAAAACTTGAACAACCTCGAAACAATGATTCTATAGATATTCTTGATGATGAAATGCATGTAAAATGTCCCATAGAATTATATGAATGGAAAATCATATCTCAGCTCCACTCTAGCAACACCATCCAACTTAGTGACCTCAACATGCTTGTTCATCATGACTTTGACAACAACCATGATTGGAACTATTCCTCTATCCTTGTATACTTACAAGAGAGAATGATACATTTCATAAAATTCAATTGCTTAAACCACCAATTTCAACATGTTCAGTGTTAACTCTTCCATTCCCCCTTCACAAGACTCCTTATCCCCCACCCAACACTTAGCTTACAACATTGTTCTAACCCACTTTTCAAAAAATGAAAACAACGCTACACTAAAAATGATCATCCATGATACTTTGGGCATATAAAATTCATACTTAATTGGATGCATTAAAGTGAACTCCTAATCACCTCAATCAACAAAATAAATCCCTTTCTACTACTTTCTCTGATTAGTGTTGTAGCAGCCTTTAATATACATCAAAGTTGAATGCTTGTTCTAATTTAAAAACTTGCATCCCATTGAACATTATAATAATTCCTTTATTAGTAGTCAACTCTCATAGTAATTTACTTTTTTTATTTCAAGGTCCAATTTATCACTTTCAATCACAAAGGTTGTATTGGATTTATTTATTTTTCATACACTTGAAGGGGAGGTTTCCTTTTTCTAATTTTACGAGTTTTGTTCAAACCATTGAGAAATGAAGGGTTATTTTGAAATCTAATTGATGTTCCTCTGCGATGTGTCGTATTTGAACTAATAAAGGTCCTCAATTTTCCTTGGAGACAATTTTTTGTCATTTATTTGCAAGGAATGCCTCTTATGAGTTCATATAGTTCCCATGTCTTTTATCCAAAAGATATGAAAAAGAAAGATGATGACATTTTGCAATGTTAGACTGTGAGTTCTTAGACAATCACCAATTCTGAGATCACCTTCTTATGAGTTGTCATCCTTATCTACTGATGAGGTATCATTCTTATCCACTGACGATTTATTAGTGAGATCTAGATGTAGGGGTGGTTAGATACATGCATGTTTTATATATATAACTATAAAACATATAAATATATGTTTTATATATATACATAAAACGTTATATGTTTTATATATAATATAAAACATATATATGTTTTACATATGTAAAACATATAACTTATATGTTTTATATATAATATAAAACATATATATGCACTATAAATCGATATCATCGGATGAATACATGTGTTGAATATGGATTTTCCACCAATTCTTGTCTTGTGTTGTGCTTTGTCTATTTCTTAACATGGCATTAGAGCTTATTGAAAATGGGTTGGGTTGAGTGAGTTATGAGCGTGTAGCTTAGATTCCTTCACTCTTGTTTCTTCAAATCCCTGCTTATGGGTGGCATCTACAATATATGCCCATGGTAGGGTGGAAATTTGTTAATACACAACCAATTTTTTGGACTATATTATGTTAAAACATAAGTGCTCTAGTTGTTTCTATGAGTATGCAATTTAATGGTATTCAATATTTATCTCCTCTATTGTATATTCCCTGTCTTTGTCCCATCCATTCAAGGGATATAATCAATAAGAACCTTATTTCTTTTCAGTGATTCTTAAAAAGGGTAATATTCTAGGTTTTCTAAAACAAGACCAATTATATCTTCTCACTCATTAAAGAGTAACTCGCTAAGGTTGACACTCAAAGAACCAATAAGGAAGGCTGAAACAAGAAGTATAATTGGATTTCAGTTTTTCTCTCTACCTTACTTTCATTTTTATGGTGGGGGGAGGGGTTTGGTAAGGGGCACATGTCTCGATCTTAAGTTGTAGATATAAATATATTTTTTCTTGTGCTGGATTATATCTAGTTATTTTAATGAATGTGATACTTCATTGACATACGTTTAAACCATTCCAAGCCTATATGGAAGGCCATCCCTACTTTGATATAGTGAAATGGTCTATTGAGGGCCAAGATTTTAATGGCCTGAGAATGGCTACCTATCCCATGGTTGGAAGTCTGTGGGATGGGGACACCACAAATAATGGCATGTTGAATATGTACGTGTGTTTCAATGTATGTGGAATTACATCCTTAGTATGATCATGTGTATGTAGAATTTACTTACTCAAGTCGCCCAATGAGTTTACAAAAGTGATCCTCAATCCTATACTAAATCCTTCATGGGTACAAGAATTCAACCAATTACTCTTCTCACTCCATACATAGTCTATGCAAAGAATATAAACCAAGCAATAATAATTAAACCTCAATGCAACTAGCATAACAACATATCCCTTGACTACTTTAGCTAATACTTATTCTATGTCATGAATAAAAAAATGAACATAACTAATAAAAAATAACATTAAAAAAAACCTCTAAAATCTTAGAATAAAACATAAATGAAAAGAGGATGAGAGGTGAACATTTATAGTCTTGGATTAAGGTGTCAAACATTCCCTTAGCATTCTACTTGCTTTGACAACCTATTCCTAATTATAAGACGTAAGTTAGGTATGAGGTATTTGTTACCTCTTTATTCCCTTTTATTTGAATGGTATCCATATTTTCTATTGATCAAATGAGGAATTACCCTGGAACTGATGCCATTAGACATAGACTCAATCCTAAGGCCAACTAAGGAGAAAACACAATACACGCTAATTAATCTAGCAGTCAATCATGCAAACAAACCTTCTCACAAACAAGCGCTAGTTGGTGATGGAATCCAACATCGTATGATCAATGTGCGAAGGGGATGAGTTTCGACGGGTGGGAAAGTTACGTTGACGATATTCTTAACGAACTAATGACCTAGTGCAAGTTACCTCACTGAGCAGTGGGAAACCCTCCAAGGAGTCCGAGTGAGTCTAGCCAACATTGATCCCGAGGTACAACACCACCTTCCATGTGTTGTCACCTTGGGTAGGAATTCTAAAAGATTATGACCTCTATGGTACCACCTACTATAAAAAAGAAGAGGGGGGACAGTCGACACCAAGACCAATAAAGTGGTGTCGATTACTCTGTTGGCCCCAATGCAACCTCGTGCTTGCTCCTTTTGTTATAAGGGCTTCCTAAATTCAGTGATATAACAACTGGATTTCACTCCCTAACTCAAAGCTTTATGTTTGTTTAGCATCTTTGGAAATTTATTCTCATAATCCTATTCCAAAGCTTTACACCTCAGGTAAGATGGGTTTGAAGAGCCCTAAAAAAGTTTCTAGATAAATTTTAATTAGCGCTTGATTTTAGGTTGTTGTTAATCAAAGGAGTGGTCATGAAATTGATGGCATTTTGACTTGACTCTTTAAACCATGCAAGAGGAAAATGAAATGAAATAATTTCAACTTCTATGAAAACTAGCTATGGGAAGGAGCATGAGGTTTTAAGAAAATAATTAATTTCTTGATAGATTACTATGTGTGCACTGTTAATGACAAAAAGTATGAGCTAATTATCCAGATAAATGGAAGAAAAATTACCCAAATTTTAAAAATACCATGCAAGTGTCATAGTTCACTTAGTACACCTATACAACATTGAATCAAATGTCATCATTTCTAACATAGTAAACTTTTATGATTAGAGAGACCACCATACACATCTTAAATACTCCTAAGGATCATGGGGGCTTCACCTTGTTGACCAATATCTTATCACGTTCATTCATAAATGGGGTTTTTTAATTGTGAACCCACATTTTGTGAATAAATGTGTTCGCATCAAACACTGAAAAGAACAATGTAATAAAAAAAAAATGATACAAATCCTTGTTTCATAAGAGGAATGCCACATAAGGATTTCAATTTTTTATGTTCTCTGGAAATTCTTAACCTTGCCAAGACATAAGAGGTGTAAACATGGTGATATTAGTACCCAAGAAACCTATGTTCCTACAAAACAAAGGTTAACAAATTTCCTTAAGTAGGGAAGGGATAGTAACAACAATTACCATGAGAGCACAACATTCAAGAAAATGTGAAAGAGAGAGGATACAAGAGGTGAGAGGATACCACACTAGGGTTGAACTAGTGAAGGAAAGAGAGGTGAGAGGAAACAACTATTATGAAGGAGGGTGAAATTTGGAAATGCTAGCCTACAACTAGTGAGGGCATTAGAGGTGGAATTATCATGAGGTGACATGAATGAAGACATGAAGTGATGATGTTAAAAGGAAGCATCAAAGGAATTTATGATGATGAGGTGATATTATCAATATTTTGGAAAGGAACCATTGAAGTCAGTAATATTAATAGTAAGGTGACATTAGTGAGGGCATGTGACATTTATTCTAGAAAGACACCATTAAATGAATGAGGTGAATATGTCAGCATGGGAATGGCAAAGGAGCATAAGGAAAAAACGTTAATTAAGCACCATTGAAGGTAGGAGGAGAGTGTTGAGAGGAAGGGAATTTCATGGAAATGAAAGTGACCTTATAGCTATAAGCTACAGGATTCAACCGCCAAACATAACCTCTTAGGGAAGATAGCAAGGGAGTGGTGACTAGTATCAACTAAGGAACATCATCTTGAATTCATCCCTACTCAAGACAATGAACTAAATGGAGATAATCAAAGATGAATGGATTGAGGAAATAGGTGGTCGATAAGAGAAAAGATAAGATGAGGAAGAGATGAAAACACTTTCCTAGGCATCTTAAGGATAAGGTAAAGAAGAGAGATGAATAATAAAGGTATGATAGTTATTATTAAGGGACTATAAAAATGGAAGGGGTGAAAAAAACAAGGAGAGTAGGTGTTACCCTAATAATATCAAGGTGATAATGGAGGAGAAAGAGATGGGTAAGACTACCCAGAAAGAACCATCAAACAGACAGGTAGTAGGATGGAGTTCCCTACTAATAAGAATAAGAATTCCATCCTAAGAGATCTTGGATGAAAAAGTGAAAGAAGGGGTAGATTACATGGGTGAAGGAGGAGTGGAAGGAGGAAGGATCTATTGTAAAGGAAGAGGGTCCAACATAGGAAAATTACAAGGAAGAATGTCACTTGGTCATTGAGGGATTGTGTGAGGAGGAGAAGGAATTGATGTATTATTGGTAACTAAATGGATACCACCCATTGCAGTCAAAGTGTCCTAGAAAGGACTCATTATATAAGTTTTTAGAGGCCATGTTAATACTACCTATGAAATAGGATGAAGTCTTGATGGGATCAAGAGACACATAATCCCACTACTGGGTTGGGGAAATACTCCAAATGTATCTAATTTAGACTCAGATTTGGGTTGAGAAGGAAAAGTGTTAAGTTGAGAACATACATTTTGTTTCATAGAAGTGTCTTGTTGATATGAAATATCTTGTATTAGGGAAGTGCTATGTCAAGAGGTGGAATTTTGTTTGGGGATTATATATGGTCAGATGCAATATGTACTAAGATGGATTATATATGGTCAGGTACTAACATGCTATGTATCAGATGCAAGATGTAGAAATGATGGAGGAACTAATGAAGGCAATGGATCCACTTTCTAAGAGTGGGATGCAAGGTGGGAATGATGATGGAGTATCCAACAAATGAATGATTGGTGACTAAATATAGAAAGAAAGAAGAATTAAGAACTAAAACTTAATAAATAAATGGAAAGGATATGAGGGCCATGAGAAAAGAAAATATGAAAGACCATAAGGACATGACAATAATCAAGGTGAGGTAGAAATAACAAGGGAAAACCAAAGGTGACTTTAAGTGAAGATGAAAATAATATAGGGAGGGAATGAACATGGAGAAATGGAGGGGGTTTCCTTTCAAGTGTTCCTTTCTAGAGCTCCTAAAGGTGATCAATTTCCATCTATATAAAACTTGAGAAGGACAAATACCAAAAATATACTAGTCTATACAATAATATAGAATAATCCCACAAAGTATTGAAACATAATGGTGGAACACAAATATTGATCTATAGTATATACAATATGTAAAAAATACTTAATGCATGATATTGCATGAAGTGACCTATTTTCATTCTTATGTTCACTCTTTCGGCACCTTCAACATCCATTAGGTTTGTTTACTTTGGCCCAGGCTGGTCCAGGCATGTCTTGTTTTCTTATTGGTTTGCCTCACCTTTTCAATGTTTTATCTATTTGAAATGTTGTATATTTCCTTTGATTCATGTGGATATCAGTGGCCACCCACCTTTTCTGATTAGCTCAAAACAATTTTTTGGCAATTTTGGAAATTTACTATTTTAGCAGTTTTTAACTTCTGGGGCCATTTTGAGGGCCCAAATGAAGGTTTTTTCAAAATAGAGGTTCTCAATGACAAATAAAATAATTATTGATCCCCCAAAATTAATCTCCTCAATGATACCTTTCCAGCGAGCTATCACACACCTAAAACAGAGATCGTATGCAAAAGTTACGACCCTGAGAAGTTGATGTACTCACTTACCCAAACGGGGCCCACATGATTTTTGGCGCTTCATCTCCTAGGGTTAGGTTTTTGGGTGTCTAGGATTTTTGGCATTTCGGATTATTGTAAAAAGGCCTTCAGAGCCTCATTGTAATCATCTTATTGCGAATGCGAGTAGCCGTCATATCGCTTCTCAGAGATAAGCTGCCACCATTCTAGCGAGTCTTTCACTCTGTATTTTTATAGTCTTTGTACATTTATTTCATTAATAGAAATCATGTATTATTTTCCATCTGTGTTTATGGTTGCTCATCTCATACATTTCTGTTATATTATTGAATATCTGCGATATCTCTATGCATTTATTTATTATATCTCCGTTCTCATTTCGTGCCGAAAATAAATCCGGATCATCCTTCTAGCTCGAACAAGAGGTAAACTAATAGGGTATGAGGCTAGAATAAACTCCAACAATGAAGAACATTCGATATGCAACAAATTAATTAGTAAAATAGGTACCTCCTATAGTTTGGTTGTTTGGTACAAACTGTAAGTGTTTTGCATTACAACTTTAATTAGTGTGCGCCCTTACTTGAACATGTAGCAACATACCAAGCATACCCCAAAGGATGGTAATGGATAAGGGTTCTAGATCATGGTCTAAGCCTTAACACAGTCATATAAACAAGCCAGTGATAAGTTTTTTCTCATTCATGTAGACAATTTCATTCACCGGTTTCATCAAACAGTTTAGATGCAACCTTATGTAATCAACTTGACGTTGGAAACAAATATAAAATTTAAACACAAATATCTAAATTTATTTCCATAATATAAAATGTGTTTTTCCAGGAATACACCGCTTGCTACTGTGAATATAAACCATCTTGCAAAAAAATATTCCTAATGATTTTATGTGAATCTAGGAATTTTCATTGAGACATTTATTCAAACAGCTTGGATGCAATCTAAAATACCAACTCAGACTTGCAAAGATCATAACCCATATTTAGGAAGTGTGTTTCATTGTCATGTATCTTGGTCTTCAAGCATAAAACATGTCCAGAGGGTTGAGTCCCATCATGCCAAAATTTCTTCAATACACCCAAAACTTAAACCTTTAACCATCAATATCGATATGTGTCAAGGGGTGATGATGGAAAACGATTTCATAAAACAAGACAAGAGATCAATGTTTCATTAGGGCTGAAATTTCTAGCATCAACCATTGTAACCAAACTTAGAGAAACTTTGTAAAGAACCAAACAATTCATTCACTTGAGCATCCATAGTAAAAGGAAAAATTACCAATTTTGGCGGCATTTTTTGTGTCCTCTGTCGCTAGGGTCTCCTCTTTCTCTCACACTGTGGGCTAGCTAGGGTATTCTTTTTCGCTTGCACTATAGACTAGCTAGTGTATCCTCCATCGTTCACACTGTGAGCTAGCTAGGGCCTCCTCTATCTCTTGTGTTGTAGTTAGTGGGCTAAGGCCTCTTCTATCGCTATCAGGAACTGGAATGTCTCTCCATGTGCATGTCAATCCACCGCTAGGGTCAGGATTCTTAGGTTCCCTCTTGTTGTCGGGGTCAATGCTCTCTTTGTCACTGTCGGAAGCTCGAATGTCTCCACTTGGCCATGACCTCACAGGTTTGGTTTCATTCAAGTTTTGTTATATTTTTTTATTTCATATTACATAATATAATAAATATTATATTAATTATAATATAATATAAATATAAATATAATTAATATAAATTATATAAATTAAAATGTAAAAATAGAAATTATTTATTATATATAACACATATTTAATAAATAATTATATATTATATAATTAATTTATATTATATAGTGGGCCATTTATAATTAATCAATTATATTATATTATATATTATATTCCCGTACATTTCATTGAGATTATTTTTTTGAATCCATATTTATGAGAATTTTAGTGATTGGTGATCTTGGGGTAAGTGGCAATAATGGTTAGGAGTTATATAGGTTAAATTCTATATTCTTAAAGGGGGTTTAGTAGGAGTTATATAGGTTAAATTCTATATTCTTAAAGGGGGTTTAGTGGTTATAGGTATTATTGGGGTTAAAAATTATGCATTATAGATTTTCAGATATAGGGTTAAATTCTTAAAGTGGGATAGTTATTGATTTTTGGGGTTATGGGTTATAAGGGGATATAGGTTTAAGGTTTCATATGGGTGAGTTGAAAATAGATATAACATGAAGGATTATAGGAGTTATATCTTACTGGTTATAAGGTTTATGTTGAGCATACCAATTATAAGAGTTATGTAGATTGGGGCCTATGGGTTACATGGGTTAGGGATTATCATTATTTTTTAAGTTAAGGGTTACATGGTTTATGGTTTATAATAGATTATGGTTAGGGATTATAAGGGATGTAGATAAATGTCTTAGGTTAGGAGTTATATGTTATATATTAGATGTTTTCCTTTTCACAAGATGAAGACCAGAGGGAATAATCATGGGTCAAGTATATAGAGATATAGAGATATAAGGTTAAGATTTCATATGGATTAGTTTAAAAGAGATATAGCCTTAAGGTTTATAGGAGTTAGGTGTTAGTGGTTGTAAGGTTTATGCTGAACATACCAATTGTAAGAGCTATGTAGGTTGGGGTTGAGGAATTATATGGGTTATAAGGGTTAGGGATTATCATTGAGGTTAAGGCTTAGATGGTTTATAGTTTATAAGGGATGATGGTTAGGGGTCATAAGGGATTTATATAAGCATTATAGGTTAGGAGTGATACAAGTTAAATTTATAAGGTATGAGGAGTTATAACATAAGATTTAGATGGGTTATTTATTAAGGGTTATAGGGGTTAGGTATAAGGGGTTATGAGGGTCAAGGGTTTGGTGTTATATATTATAGGTTAGATTTTATAAGGGATATATGGCCCGGGAATTGTAGTTATTAGTGGTTTTAAGGTAAGTGGGTATAATGGTTAGGAATTATACATGTTAAATGTGATATTCCTTAGGGAGGTTTATGGGTTGTAGGCATTATTGGGGTTACAAATTTTTCATTATATATATTTTGAGGTTAATGGTTATTACAACCAAGGGTTTAGAAATTGTAAGAATTAAGGGTTAATCATGATAGTAATTAAAGGATGATGTTGATAATAAGTTATAAGGATAGAAAGATATGAATTATAGAGACTACATGTACATGAATTTAGGATTTACATGGATTATGGATTGTATGAGTCAAGGGTATTATATGTTAGGGATGACAGGTCATAGGGTTATGGTTCATAGCAGTTTGGATTTCATCGCAATTTAGAGATTTAGTGGTTAGAGACTAGAATACTAGTGTTTATAGAGGTTAGGAGTTAATGGTTTTATAGGTTAGGGATTAGAATAATTTTTTTTATAGGGGTTGTGTTTCAAACTATAGAGTTCAATGGATATGGGTCATAGAGGTTATGGGTTTTATAGGGGTTTTAAGGTAAGGAGTTGATGGTTATAGGGATTGTTAGGAGTTACACATGTTAAATTTTATATTTCGTAAGGGATTTTAGGGGTTGTAGGAATTATAGAGGTTACAAATAATGCATTATCAATTTTTGGATATAGGTTTAAAGTCTTGAAGTGGGATTATGAATTTTAGGGGATGTATAATGTATTTTAGTTGTTTCTTTTAAAATTCATTCGAGATGTTGATACTAAGAGGGGGGTGAATTAGTATCAAGTACAATTTAAAACATTTTTCAACTTATACCTAAACCATTCAACTATATCCAATGAGCAATCAACAATAGTATAAGAGTTACACCAATACACCATAATACACCATGCACAATATATGAGAAATAATCAATAGTTTATTATTCAAGGGAAGTAATGACTTCCAAAGGTAGCTATAACTTCCAAAGGTAGAGGGAGGGATAAACCTCCAAGAGGAAGATACAATCCTCCAATATCAAGAGAGAGTTGAACTCTCCATCCTTGCCCCTTACTTCCACCCAAGAATATATGAGAGATAATAAAACTTTACATTAAATCATCACCATCAACCAATCATCACATAGAACCTGATAATGCTTCCTGAGACTTCTTCAATTTCTACAATTCTAGGAGTACTCTGATCCTATAGATAATATTACTCAATGTATTCTCTGAA
>JASDQU011310009.1:14035-25271 GCA_032191745.1 Picea mariana
TCATGAGCTCCTACTCATGAGCTTCCCAGCATGGATGTCGAAATCCACCTGGATCCCAAATAGTTCTTTGGAGTTGTCCATCTGCTCCACTGCTTGGCTATTGTTGTTGCTTCTGCTACCCTATTGCTATGGCAAGTTCTCCTCTTCTCAACTTCCCTTTGCTGAACACTTCTGTTGATCTGATCAACAGCCTTCTGATCTCCTCAATTATCTCATTCAACTGCTCCAATGCCTGGCTCTTTGTATGCAGTCTTCCCTGCTGCAATTCTTCCTCTTTATCAGTGGGCAAATCTACCCGATCTCCCATGCTGTCTTTATTTACCTTTGTGGCACTGAGTGGCCACTCTGCTGCAAACTCCAATTCTATAGTCTCCTCACTGAATTGTTTCTTAACTTCCTCCTGTGTTGGTTTAGTTCCAACTTCTTCCAGCTTCTCCTGGGGTTGGTATGATCCACTACCTTCTTTCAACTTAGCCTGTTGGATGTGCAAATTTTACACCATCACCCTTCTCTCCAGGGCTTCCAATTCTTCACATAGACCAACAAAGTATATTTTGTCTGCTTCCTCTTCTTCTTCTTCTTCTTTTTCTGTAGCTCCCAGTACTACAGTGATCTCCTGTTCAGCTTCCTGGCTGAAAATTTTGAGCCATTCTTTTGAATGCTCCTCCTTTTCTCCTTGGGCAAACATCAGTGTCTTCTCCATTTCTTCCTCCATGACAGTCTCTACTAGTCGTATTTCTTCTGTTGCTACATTTGCAATGCATTCTCTAGCCTCAACTGGACTGCTTGGTCGGAATACTTCAACTCCCCCAATGATCATAATTCTCTTATGATTCTCTCCTGTCAACACTCCTTGCTGATCTAAACTCTCCTCTGAGTTCATGAGACTTTCAGATAGTCTCATATCTTTCCGCTTGCCCACCTGGAAATTTGGGAATTTTCCATTGCCCACCTGGCAGTCTATGAGATCATCTAATCTCATCTCATTTCCCACTTCACATTATGAACTTTCACCACTACCCCCTTGGTAGTATGCGAGACCTTCCACTAATCTCTTTCCATTGCCCACCTGGTAACTTGAAAGTTCACTTCTTCCCTTCTGGTAGTTTATGAGATCCTCTATTAATCTCATACCATTGCCCACCTGGAAATATGAATTTGCATTGTTGTCCTCTTGACAGTCTATGAGATCCTCCAGTGATCTCATTCCATTGCCCACTTGGCAATTCGAAAATTCATCTCTACCCTCCTAGCAGTTTATGAGATATGAATCTGATCCCTCTTCCTCATCACTGAGGGTTTCTCGAACTTCTGGGTCACAGATATGAACTAGCTCTGTGTCACTGAGGTTTTCAGCATTCCTCAGCCACTTCTTCAACTCTTGTTTCTTTTTCCTAGCCAACAACTTTTGAATAGGCCATTTTTCTTTCCTCCTCAAAGGCCATTCATACACCCAATTTGTCTTTATGTTCTACTGCACCCGCAGTGCAATCTCTTCCATCCTCGCCCTCATCTCAATGAGATATTCAACCATCTCATCTTTTCTCTGTTGCTGGTGGTTCTTCTTTCCACCGTGTCCATGGCCTTCAATAGCCATCTCCCTATTCTTGTCTTCCCTCTTGGAAAACTTGTTGTTGTCACTCTGAAACTATGAGTGCTTCCAGCCTTTCCTACAATCATGCTGACTGTCTATTGAATTCTACGCACCTTGCAACAATCATCGTAGAGATTCAACACTCTGTCCTCCTTTTCCTCTGGCTCCATCTACCTACAATATATAGACAAAATCAATCTCTGATACCACTACTGGTGCGTATCAAACTACTTCTTTTCCTCTAGCTCCCTTTGCCTAAAATATACAAACAAAATTAGGCTCTGATACCATAACTGGTGCGTATCAGACTACTCCTTTTCCTCTAGCTCCCTTTTCCTGAAATATATAGAAAAAATCAGGCTCTGATACCACTTGATGCAAACCCCCTACCTCATCAAGGTTTTGTGACCTCCCGGTCTCTGGATCATTCTTCTTCTGAGCCAAAATAGCTCTTTGGGATCTTGTTGGAACCCTTTGAACAAATCCTCAATTCCCTTTATCCTTTGGCATAGGCCTTAAGAAGGCCTATTCACGGGCTCAGCTTTCGATGCTCTTCTCTGCTCTGAACCAACACAGCTTTCATATTTCTGGGTTTCGAGACTCCTGCATGCGAGCTCTCCTAGGCTCCTTATCCCTCCAACTCCCAGTCGTCAAAATGCTAGAAATGGATTAATGACTTTGGGTCCTCCCTTAGCCTCCGAATGATTTCGAGTTTTCATGTTATCGTGAGTCGAGACTCCATGTCTCCCGACTCCTGGCCCCTCGAACACCCAGGTCTTGAAATGATGAAATGATGGTCCACGACAAAGTGCTACCAGATTTTGCGATTTGGGAAACTTCGATGCAAGCATTCCCCCCTGTTCTCTATCTTTCGAATCCCCAATTCCAGAAATTTTGAAAACTCTCTGCTAAGAGATCAATGGTCCCTACCCCTTTTGAACCAATGGCTACGATCCCACTAGATTGATGGCCCACATCCTTTCAAAGATTTCCCCAGAACCTTGACCTCTCACCACATGTCCTCCTCGATGAACGGTCTTGGTCCTTTCACGAATTCTCCCTTCGAGATTTCGACAACTCTTCATCTCTCAATCTCCTGATGTCTGAATCCCTGAATTCCCGAAATGGCTCAGATATTTTAGGAGTTTCCCGAACCGAGAGTTCACGATGCAGTGACTCCAAAATCTCTTCTCGTGCCAATCTCTGAATTCCTAAAATGTGAATTCTCACAAGATTCGACGACTCTCATTGGATTGGATCCAACAACCCCTATCTCTCCTGAGCTTATGGGTGATTGTAAAGGGACTCACCTTAACCCCCTTACTCCTTTGTAAGATTCAATGGCTCTCGGGTCTTCGACACTTCTCCACGAAGTGTTCCCATCATTCGTTCAAGCTCCTCTCCTGTGAGACCTCCCAGAGGTTAAACTCCATGCACCTTCCTTTGGATCCAATAGTTATCGGTCCTTTGCACTAGATCTGATGGCCCAGATCTGTTTCTCTTCCTTGTGAAATTACCTCTTATTTTCTAGAAATGAAACTCGACGATCCAAATCTCATATCTCTAGCTGATCTAATGGAAACTATGCTCCCTCCTAAGATTGATAACTTCCTCCCTCCCCTTGGGAGATTTTCTGAAGTTTCAAAGGCCTCAACCTTCGCTTCCTCTGTGAGTTCGATTCCCTTGGATATCGCTTGCGTTCTAGGAATGCTATCCCTCCTGATATTTGTCAACTGTGAAACCTCAAAGGGTTTCTCAACATTCTTCTCACTCTGTTGTGACTCGGTGTGCTAAGGCACTATCCTTCTGAGCTTTATTTACCCAAGCCTCTAGGGGACTCACCCTTCTATGTCCTCAAAGGGAAATCTGGTGTCCTCCTGATGACCTTCTGCTCAAGCCCTCCTTGCTGAACTTAATAGAGTATTTAGTAACTCTGTGAGTGTCTCTCCCTGACACTTCTCTTTCCAACAGAACTTGAAAAGAGTCCTTTTGTTCACTCTATGCAACTGCTCAATGCCCTCCTGATAGAGATTCATAGAACTTTAGATGTTTTGTCTTCCCTAAACTCAAAACAAAGTTCCTCCTGTGAACACTTGCACCAAATCGATGTCCACCTTGCATAGTTCTCCAGAATCCTCAGTGAATCTGTCTTCTCACTGAATTCAAAATAGAATTATCCTCAACGCATCCTATGCATTTTCTCAATGCCCTCCTGGCAGAGCCTCTATAGAATTCACAACAATTCTGCTTCTCCTCTCTATGTTCTCCTCTGCACAATTTCTCCTTCAAGGTGTTCAACAACCTTGAGGCTTCCTCCTTGAGCCAATGACTTCAGCTGGTGCACCCTCCTAGCACATCTTTGTCTGAAATTCCGTAGAATTCAAAAGTCCACTCTTGCACTGGTTTTCAGAGACCGTAGTACTCTGTCATGCACTCTTGCATGAAACCACAAAGAATCCAAACTTGAAATCAAAGAACCCTCAGATAGGATAATCTATCTATCCCTGCAAATGTATATCTAACATACATCTACAACATATCATCAACACATAAAGACATTCATTCATGAACTCACAAACACATGAACAACAACATGCAGGAAAAATTGCTCTGTTTGTATTAACCAAGAATGCCTGATTACAATGTGTTCGAGCTCGGACTACAACAGAGTCTCAGATATCCTCTCCTATCCAACCTATTCTCTCTATTCTTTTATGCCTTCTTTTTTTTCTACTGAAAACAAATGAAGATTTTTTTATAAAAGGGGGATCCTCGAGCACTTCCCTCCATCCTCACCAACTCTCATTAATTTACATTCAATTACATTGAATGGCTATCTAGTCCGAATCAGATCTATATCTCAGCCTTACAACCATTTAAGAAGACCTTTATCTAAAGCCTGCTGACATGCATGGATTTTGCCTCTTCGGCCTTACAACATTTAATACAATTTCAAAATTTGAAATTTGAAAGTGAGAGGGTTACGCTTCTCCTCTCCATTGAACATGTGCTGGTTGGTTGGCGCTTGATGACGTGGAGTGATTCTCCTACATCACAAATCCCTCTTAATCCTAGAAGCTCGAAAAATTTCATCATACTTGAAGGACTCAAATTATTTACCATTTTCTATTATGAAAACCCATATGTGTTTGCTTGTCCGATTTTCAACAAGAATCGTGAAATCTTGAAATTTGTTGAAAGATTCATCTTTAGTCTTTAAAAAATAAATCCAATTTTTACGAGAAAAATCATAAATATAAATGATATAGTAAAGAAAACCATTCATAGATGGAGCAGTCATAGGTCCACAAATATCATAATGAATTAGATCTGAAATTCCATTAGATTTTCTATTTTTGTGAAGATAATATTTCTTTGTATTCTTACCGAGAACACAACCTCTACAAACACTATCATACTTAAATGAAAACATTGGCATACCTATTACCATATTTTTCAACCCTGGAAGTGTGTTGTAGTTGATATGTCCAATCCTTATGTGCTAGAGCTCATAGGGGTTTATCATCTCATGAGCTAGTGCTATTGATACTGAGAGGGGGGTGAATCAGTATCAAGTACAATTTAAAAAAAAAATCAACTTAGACTTCAACCAGATTATATATTAAATTATATCCAATGAGAAATGAACAATAGTAGAAGAGTTACACCAATACACCACAATAAACCATGCACAATATATGAGAAATAACCAATAGTTATTGTTCAAGGGAAGTAATGACATCCAAAGGTAGTTGTAGCTTCCAAATATAAAGGGATGGATAAACCTCCAAAAGGAAGATACAATCCTCCAATATCAAGAGAGGGTTGACCTCTCCATCCTTGCCCCTTCCTTCCACCCAAGAATATATGAGATATAATAAAACTTTACATTAAACTATCATCATCAACCAACTATCACATAGAACCTAATAATGTTTCCTGAGACTTCTTCAACTTCTGCAATTATTCACTTCTTAGAATACTATGATCCTGTAGATAATATAAGTCAATGTATTCTCTGAAGCTCCTCCATGTTTTGTTGAAATAATGTAACTGCAAAGTGTATTCTAATTATTATTGTGGAATTATTCATTAGATCAATCCCCTATTGCGGATTGATCATTTTGGCCACTGTAAAATACCAAATCCCCTTTTGAGGATTGGTCAAAACATAATTGTAATAGGAATAATAAGAATTCGGCCCCAAAATATATTAAATGTGGTTATAACCACCCAGAAGAAGAAGTCGGCCCTACCAGTGAAGAGACACTTCCACACATGCCAGAGTTGTATAAATAAGGAGGCTAGCACCTCACTTAGACACACACTCACTTGTTCATTGAGAGACAAGTTTCGAAGCTACAGTTGGAGAAGAGAGAGAGAGGCACATTATTGGGAAAGGACTTTATGTATTTTTTTCAGTTATCTCTTGGCATTGTATTGGCTATATATAATAAGGAAGTTTTGCTAGGTTTTCTCCCCCATGCAGGTTTCCCAGAATAAATTATGTGTCTCCTGTGATTGTGTATTTCTCTCAGTGATCCTATCTTATGTTATTGTTATCTAGTGAATTGAAAAGAACTCTAGTAATAGCTTAAACCTTAACAAGTTTCACTCCTTGAATCCTCATAGAAAAGGAGTTATATTGAAAATGGTAGACCTTATTCAATTATGGTTTATTTAGGAGAGAAAACTTGTATAGAATTCCCTACACTCAATATTTAACATAATATTCTGAAATTTGTAAAAAATAGACTACATCACGTACTCTTTCCAATTCAATTGGTATCACTTCAGTTGGATTCTCTATGAAGATGTTATGACTATTTACCCAGAACACTTGTTTATGCCTAGCTTCAGGACTAGTCAAAAATACTATCTTCCAGAGAGTGTATCTCCAAAATTATAACAAATAAAGAGATAAAATTTTTACCACAAGTACCTAGATATGTATTCTCAATATCCTATGAATTGCACCATCTTAATCATTCTAGAAAAAAAGTTATAGTGAAAATGGTAAGATGACCTATAAATAACATACCTTAGAACACATCACCAAAAGACTTCATCCTCCCTTGAATTCAGCCTTGTTTACTTCATATTTCCTTTGAAATTCGACTTATATCTCCTTGTTCATTAAAAAACTTGTGTGTATTGAAAAATGAATCTATAGTGAGATGTATTTATACCCTTTATGTCACTTCCTTTTAACATTAGGGTTGACCTGACATTTTCTTATTTTGTAATTCTTTTCTTTAATTATCTTTAGGGCCGACTTGTACTTCCTTCTTCAATTCACTTTGTCATCTTCAAAAATTCATTTCTTCTCAACCATGAGGATCCAGATGATATGTCATCTACCACCAGAAACAACATGATGTATACTATCCTTCCATGGGTGTTGTATCTTCATGTGCACTATCCTTCATATCCTTCATATCTTCATCAATCTTGGGGTCCAAAACCAATTGATATGGTTGACATCAATGACAACAACCAATCTTTCAACAATATCCCCCTTTGTCATTGATGGAAACACGCATTCTCCCCCTGTCATCATGATCCCAATTTCTCTCCCCCTTTGACATCAATGGAAAAGGGTGGGGTTGCTCCCCCTATGTTCAATGGCATAAGGTGACCTTCTTCTTTGGGGTTTCTCTCCCTAAACATGTGGCACTCAATAATAATTCATCCTTATTTTTGTTCCTTGGGACTTTTTCATCCTTGGAATCCTTTTTTGTGGCTTCTGTATTCTCTCTCTTCTTCATGTCTAGGATGTATATGTTGTTCGGTCTTGTTGTTGCAATTGCAACCAATCTTCCTAAGCTATTTTATCTGATTTTACATTTTTGGGAGTCAAATGTAAGAGTGTATCCTTAATCACATATGTTGCTGACACTGAGGAGATTATGCTTTAGATCTTTAACCAATAGGACTTTACCTACTTTTACATTTTCACTTCCAATCTTTACAATTCCTTTTCCAAGTATTTTGGTAGATGATTCATGTCCAAATGCAACATTTCCACCTTTTTTCTTCAAGATGACAAATTTGCATTGATTTCTGGTCATATGAGATGAGAACCCACTGTCTATGAACCATTCATATTCTTCTTTTCATTCTTTAGTGGCCAATGCTATTCGAAAATTTTCATTGTGTGGAATTTCTTTTCTTTTCCGTGTTGTATTTGGTATAAGGACATTCGACATAGGATTATCCTTCTTCATCTCTCTGCAATCTCATGCTTTATGAACACGATTATTTCACTTGTAGCATACAATATTTTGATCCATTAATGGGTCAAATGGATTATAATTTTTGTTGATAGGTCTACGAACACTTCCATATCTACTATTTTCACCATTCATGTAGCTTGCGTAGTTATTCCTTTCAATGATTCTACAATTGATTTCCTTTTGTCAAAAATTTCCACAAGTATAACAATGTCCAAGAAAGAAATTTTGATACCTGGGAGTAAGTGATATTCATTGTGGTGTGGTCAATATGGGTTCACGATCTATTATTTTTTAGTTTCCTTCATAATTATTACTGTCATACCTGATGGGAGAGGATCTTCTTGATGTCTCATTAATTTTGAATTCTAGTCTTCTATATTGTTTTTCAACTTGTTCTGGAGTGTTGGTTTCATCATTTTCATCTTCCTTCTCTTGTTCTATTGTCTTCAAACTGTCACTGTATCCTAGTCATGTCTTGTCGTTTGGAGATCTTTGACATCTAAGGATCTCATCTAATTTTTTAGTTCTTTTTTCAATCTTCTTCAAATTTTCTATTGTCAATAGTAGCTCCCCTTTTGTGTGATCCAATTCTGCTTTCAATTTCTCATAATCATCTAATTGTTCCTTCAAGCTATCAATGGTGTTTTCAAGCTTGTAATTCTCTTCTTCACAACTACTCAATTCACCTTTTAGTATTATGTTTGTGTTTCTAATATTGTTATTTTCAGTTTCAACATGCTTCAACTTTTCAAGATTCTCATCTTCTTGTTCACTCTCTACATTGTATTTGTATCCCCAAAAGGAATCAAGGTTGGTTTTTTCATCTAAATCTTCTTCAAAAATGATTTCTTCTTCTTTAGAACTCTTGTGATCATCATCTTGGGTTTCTTGGGTTATGAAGAGGACTTCTCCACCATAATTATCTTCTTCATCACTCTCATCTGAGGAGATGTCATCATCCTTGGAGTAGAATCTCCTTTTATTGTTGAGACTTCTCTTTTTATAGTATCATTTTTCAACAATATGTCCTAGGCTACCATAGTTAAAGAATTTGAGAGGAGACTTACCTTTGTATATTCTAGTTCCCTTATGGAACCTTCTTACAAAATTTTCCATTTCCTCATCAAGGTCATTATCCTTGTCTTTTGTATTCTTTATGGATTTAAAGGCTGCTTCATTGTTTGGATGGTCACTTTCTATACATGTTCTCATTTAATATGCTATAAGATACCCATGTAATTCATCCATTGTCATTTTGGTCAAGTCCCTAGTTTCTTCAATGGCGAAGACCTTAGCATCATACTTCAAGAGAAGTGATATCAACACTTTTTGTACAACCAAGGATTCATTGAGATACTCACCTAATCCTTTGATAGAATTAACAACTTCATCAACTATAAGAAAATAGGTTGCAATATCTTCCTTTTCATCCATCTTCAAATTTTCAAATTCTTCTCTATGTCGTTGATGCTTGACCTTCTTAACTTTTGGATCACCTTCATAGATACTCTTGAGTTTGTCCCATACCTCTTTAGCAGTTTTGCATCCCATCGCTTTGCTACCAATGGTTGGTGCCAATGCTCCTAGAATAACATGTCTAGATTTTGAATTACAACTCATAAGATTCTTCTCATTTGGATCGGTTGGAGCATTATTTGGGATTACATATCCATTTACAATTGAGTACCAAATGTCTACTCCCAATTTGTTTAGGTAAGTTTTCACTCTATCACTCCAGTATGCATAATTATTTCATCAAATATTTGAATCCCATTTCAAATGTACTCATGGTCATCCATCTTTGCTAAGGATTTTCCTTCCAGTGGTTAATCTATTCTGAAGGCAACCTGCACTGATACCAATTGTTGATACTGAGAGGGGGGTGAATCAGTATCAAGTATAATTTAGAAACATTTTCAACTTCGACTTCAACTAGATTATATATTAAATTATATCCAATGAGAAATGAACAATAGTAGAATATTTACCCCAATACACCACAATACACCATGCACAATATATGATAAATAAGCAATATCTATTGTTCAAGGGAAGTAATGACTTCCAAAGATAGCTATAGCTTCCAAATATAAAGGGAGGGATAAACCTCCAAAAGGAAGATACAATCATCCAATATCAAGAGAGGGTTGACATCTCTATCCTTTCCCCTTCCTTCCACCCAAGAATATATGAGAGATAATAAAACTTTAGATTAAATTATCAAAAGTAAAGTTGACATTTTCTTAAAGGATTTAAATAGTAAATTAAAAATCCTAACTTATAAGGACAACATTGAAGAACTATATCATAATTTTACAACTACCCTTTCCACTTCCATTAACAAATTCTCTTTCGAGGTGTCCCATAAAAAGAATAATAGAACAACCAACCCTTGGTATGATAAAGAATGTAAAATTGCTAGGAAATCCATTAGGGATGCTTCTAATAAGCCCTTAAAACTTGATAAGATCAATATGTACAACACCCTAATTAAAAGGAAAAAAAGATACTATATCAATAAAAGGCAAGAGCAACTTTCACAACTATACAAGTTGGATCCTAATAAGTTTTGGAGCCAAATTCTAGAACACAATACTAAAGAAAATAATAGGATTCCCTTAACGGACTGGAATTCCTAGCTTAAAAGTATTTATGAATTCCCTAATTCCATGGACACCATTCCTATTGTCCCTACAAAGGAAGAAGTTTATTCTTTAGATGACATAGAGTTCAGGGTTAAGTGGCTCCCAAATGGGAAAGCTAAGGACATTGAAGGTTACCAAGGTGAAATTTTCAAAATCGAAGGGCCAATCCTTATCCCTCACATACAAAAGTTCTTCAATTTAGCAGTCAAGAAAGGCTTCCCTAAACCCTAGATGCAAAGCCTCATTGCTTCTATTTTAAAAATGGGGACAAAAACATTCCCTATAATTATAGGACCATTATGATTAGCCCAATTTTAGCCAAGCTTTATGGAATTATTTTGGAAACGAAGATTAGCATTTGGCTATAAAGTCATGGTAAAAGAGATAAAGGCCAGGCCGGGTTTAGGAGATATCATTCAACAATGAACCATCTTGTTACCTTTAGGATCATTGCAGAGGAGTTCCGCAATACTAAAACCAATATTTTTTGTTGTTTTGTTGACTTTAGAAAAACTTTTGACATGGTTCCTAGGAAAGACCTTTGGAATAGGTTGGAAGAGATAAAATTGCCTCTCGAGTTGAGGGCTTATACAATAAGGATGTATGAGAATGTTATTTCTAAGTTTAAAAACACTGAGGGTTGGTCAAAAGAGATTAACTACAATATCGGAGTCAAACAAGGTTATCCCTTGTCCCCTACCCTTTTTGGCATATACATTGATAAATTAGAAGAATGCTTGGAAAAAGCAGGTTGTGTCGGC
>JASDQU011310010.1:0-23519 GCA_032191745.1 Picea mariana
CCATTAGTTGTAATTATATCTCCTAGTCTCCTATATATACCAAGGAGACATTTTCATTTTGAATCATCTTGTACTTGAACATTTAAGTGGGGTAAAAGGAGGTTGCCCCCTCGAAGAGGCTTATTATCTGAAATTATCTCTTTTTCAAGGCGTTGAGTACTTTTTCTAAGGTTTTCTATGCTATATTGATATTTGGTTCTTAACAAATGCATAGATATGTTCCATTCATGTGGGATGGTAATTGTGACAAAAAACGATTAATAAGGGGAAATACTTGAAACAAATGGAGAAACTTAGGTTCTGAGAGGTAGTATATGTATTTCATATATGTATGATTATAATTGTGTTATTTAAGGAATAACCATTTGATTTTAAAAATGAATAATAATAAGTGTTCACTAACAATTCAAATGAGGATGAATGGGATGAAAGGAATAAATTCATTTTACTCAATATGGAAGCTACTAGGAAATAGGTGATGATGTACAATGAGATGCATAAAACATGTAGGAAGACATAAATTGTTTAGAAGGTTGAACCCTTGTATTCAATACTTTGAGTAGTTATGTTATAAAGGGCATATAAAGTGCACAAACACATCGGTGAAGGAGCAAATCCAAAATTTGGGACTAATCAACAAGGAAAGTGAACTAGATGCATTAAGAATAGGAATTGGATATGAAGGATAGTATGTGATATAATATTGATCGTGAGATTAATTGCATAAGTTTTAATTGAACATATTTATGTATTGTTACCGGTTCAAGAATAATTATTGATTTTAACATGCAATTTTTTCTATGCATGAAGGTATGAACATATCCTACAAGGTGGGCATATGGTCATCATTTTAGAGTGGAGAGTGTGGATCATGGAAAAAAAACATGTGATTATGGATTTTCTATTGCATTTTATCAAACAAGTTGTGCAAGTTCAAGGGATACAACCTTATAAAAGGACAACTTGATTATGTTGGCACCATTCATGAGATAATTGAGTTGGATTATAAGTCCTCTAAATGTGTGATTTTTAAATGTAAATGGTTTGATATTTTTTATAGAAGAAGATCTATTATTATTGTTATTATTTTTTTACATGTGTTTCACAACACTTAAGACCAGTACTTGCAACTTCCATGAAAAACCCCCACGAAATCCACGAGAGAACATGGGGAGGACGAACATTTTCAGAATATTGGGGGCTCAACAACAAGAGCATCATATAGACCCATTTAAGGGCATCACATGTCACTTACAAGGAATTGAACCTGGGTGGGGAGGGTAACAACAATTCCTCCCAGCCACCCAAGCTACATCCAATGGACAGAAGAAGGTCTGTTATATATGACCTAGATAGTGAATTATATTTTTATATATATATATATATATATATTGTAAATAAAAGAGAACTATATTAATATTCACATATGTACATGTCAATACAAAATCAAGAGTTTTCCACCTGCCCCGCCACAACTGGGAAACTAGGACATGTGGCTATCAAAAATCAAGTGTATATGTGACTGTGATTGTATCTGTAACTGACAAAAAAGATCAGAATGATCTAGTGAACAGTGGCCATGGCCAACTGTCTTACAGAGCTTGACAAAGAAATTCAATTTTGTGCATAAGTGACTAAACCAAAATAAAACCATAAACTTAGGGGATCTAGCTTGGGATCGGTCGTCCTTGGGCGTTGTAGGCTGGGAAAAAAAATTGTCCACAAGTTGGGCATCGATTGCTAGCAGGAGTAGTCGTCATCGCGTCAAGCAGGAGGTCCAGACATTGTCCCAGGAATTTCTGAATATATTCTTGGTCATCCATTTTTTTCTGCAGCTTGAAGATGATCTAAAGATGTTTGTCTACAAGTCGAATTGGGGTGGGTAGAGGCGGCTCCTTTTTCATATCTGTGTCCACTTCATTCACTGTATCCACTGCATCCACTGCATCCAAAGTTGCATCCACTGTATTCACTGCGTCCACTGCATCCAAAGCTGCATCCACTGTTGTCATTGTTGTCAAAGGAGTTGCCACTTGCCAGCTGGGAGGAATTTCTTCCTCCACCACACATTCTCTAGTACCATAAAAATGGTCTAAAGTGTGGGCGTTGAGTGGGGCAGTTCCTGGGTGAAGGCTAGGCAGAGGGGAAAATTTATCGGGAGGGAGAATTTCCTCCTTGAAGGGGTCACTACCAGGGTTATTGGTGGGAGTGGGGGTGGGGGACTAGGTTTACTGAGGCTGGTTATGGCGATGATCGAGACGACTGGTGTTTATGAGGGCAAGCTGAGAGGGGGAGAGTCGATTTCACCTAGTGAGGGCATTGTAGTACAGCGGGACCCTCCTGGACTTGCCCCTCTCTTTGGGCATGGTGTGAGAATTCAGGTGAGGCTTGGGTTGGATGAACAATGGAGGGATGAACGTGGGTTACCAAACAGGCAGCCGCAAGGAGAAAATGGTGTGGGATATCTAGAGAATAGTCAAGCTCATGGTGAAGAGAAGGTCGAGGAGCAATTTGACACAAGGCAGAGGAGGAATGAAAGATTGGTCCGATGCCTAGGCTTTCATAGTGCCTGGCCAATTGACATGAGCGGGATCCATGAAGGCCGAGGTGACTGCAAGCCTAGTGTAGGTACGCCCAGCCTGGTTCTTGCAAGGCTTCATTAATTTCCTTGGAGTGCCCAATGCACTTCCATTAAATCACAGTGAGTGTGGGTCATTCAAAATGGAGGGATGGGAGGCTAGCGACAGGGATTAATAGCTCCCTGCACGGCCTAGCTCCACTTAGCACCCTACGCGGCCTAGCTCCACTTAGCTCCCAATGCGGTCCACCGGCCACCCCACTTGGGAGAGGGTAATATTGAAGTGCCAGCTCCCTGCATTGAAGTAGTAGCTGCGAGCGTTGAGACTGCTTTGAGTCAATGTAGATGTCCTCTTGTGTGTTTACTCCCACATTCACTAGCTTGTCTGCCACCTTGTTGGCCTTGCATCTTATGTGTGAGGTGATGAGAGTAAGGGTGGGCCTGAGAAGATCTTTTAGGTTGTTGAGGGGCCCAAGGAGGTGCCAACTAGGGGTGATTTTCTCTGGGTCCTTTTCTTTGCTGATTTTGGTGGCGAGATTGATGATGAATCTGGAATCCCCTTCTATTATTACACTATCAAGGTTTTGATCTAAAGCCATTTTGATCCCTTTGATTAGTCCCCATATTTCTGTCGAGTTATTTGTGTCATGTCCTAGATTCGTTGCCATTAGGTGTTGTATTTGGCCATCTCTATCTCGAATAACAACTCCATACCCAGAGAGACCAGGATTTCATTTAGAGGCACCATCAAAGTTGACTTTATGGAATCCTGGGGGAGGAGGAAGCCACGAGTAGGGATTGGGAGAAGGGGCTTGGGATGGGTGCTGGGGAGAGAGAGTGGGGGTCAGGGAGAAATTCCAAGAGCTTAGAAAAAAGGCTTCAAAGGGGTTTGAAGGGAAATATTCATGGGACCAAGGGTGAAGTTTAAGAGTTTCCATAATATTCTTGTGTATGTTGGTCTAGAAGACCAGGGGGGGACCCCTGTGAACTGAAAATTCTTCTATTTCTCTCTTTCTAGAGTTGCCAGACTATGAAGTTGGGGAGGAGTTGTCAAATTCTATTTAGGATGGGACTTTTGTAGGAGCCATCCCCCTAGGCTTTGAAAGTGTTGATGATGCTATTTCTCTCCCGATTGGTGCTTCTCATGCTTTGGGTAGCCTGGGTCCATATTATCTCATTGTATGGGAAATGATTTAGGAGGCATTCCATGGTTTATTCCCGCTGCTGAAACAAGTGGCAGATTGAGGGCCCTATGAAGCCTCTTCTCCTGAGTTTTTCCCAAGTTAAGATTTTGTTTTGAACCATTAGCCAGAGAAAGGTGGAGATTTTCGGCCAGAGTTTAGATTTCTAGATTGTTTTCCATGTGTGCTCTTTTTTATTGTTTTGGAAGTTTTCCTGCAAGATGTAGCCTTCTTTGAGTGTGAAGTTGCCATTGGGAGTGTACCCCCATCGGAGGATGTCTGGGTCTGTGCTAATACGGATTTTCCTTTGTTGGATCATTTCTTTCCAATGTTGTACATTAGAATCTTCTGCCACATGGAGATCCTGAGCAATCTCTTTCCATTTGTGCCAAGGGGGGGTGATGGAGGTGTTCGCCCAAAGATATGCCACTTTGAGGGATGAGATATCCTAAATGTGATCCGTATATGATTTTAGATTATCCTCATTTTGCAAGGGGGGCATCTGCTACCAGGAGTCCGTCCAGAAGAGTGCACTCCGACCATTTCAAATTTCCCAAAAGGCTTGTTCTTGTATTGATGGGTGATTTTTCCATGCAACATTCCAAATGTTGGATCCCTGGACCTTATCCTGCATTCGAATTAGTTGATGTTGAGGAATGTTTGGGGCATATTTTTGTTTCCAGAGTTGGGCCCAGAGCTTTGATGGGGACTTGATCCATCACCACCAAGTTTTCGCACCCATTGTGTTGTTTAGTTTTCCTGGATCCCGTAGGCCCAGACCTCCCATAGATTTGGGCTTCCAAATTTTTTCCCAGATGACTAGAGCCCACTTTTTATTTGGATCGTGACCATGCCAGAGGAAATTCCTCTGGAGGTTTCTTATTCATTTTATGATAGACTAGGGTGCAACAAGGGCCAAGAAAAAATAGGTTGGGATGGCTTGAAGCATAGATTTTAAAAGAGTGAGTCTAGCTAGAAGGTTGAGGGAGCGGAAAGTCTAGTTGCTAAGGTTGTTGGAGATTGAGAACAGAAGGGAATCCCAAGAGATGTTGCGAGTGGATAAGTCTGAGAGTGGGAGTCCGAAGTATTGAGAAGGTAGGGAGAAAATTGGTATATTTAGCAAACATGAGATATGTTGTTGGACTGTTGTAGGGGTGTTGAAGAAGCGTGTTGAAGAAGAAGAGTTGAGATTTGTCTAGGTTGAAGGAGGTTCCCAAAGCTTCGTTGAAGTCATTGACAATGGTTATTAACTTACCAGCTTCCTAAGCATTGGGGGTGTTTAGGAGCATGGTTTCATCAACAAATTGGTTGTGCGAGACTGCTGGTTGGAGGCCATGAATATTAAGGCCTTGAAGTGAGCCATTATGGATGGATGCTTTAATGTAGTGACCAAGGCCTTCAACCATTATAACAAAAAGGAAGGGGGATAACAAGTCTCCTTGTCTTATACCATAGGTCGGGGTGAACGGTTGGGAGGGAACACCGTTAACCAGGATTGAGAAAAAGGTTGAGGAGGTGAGGTTCAATATTCAGGAGATCCAATCATTGTTGAAGACGAAAGCTTACAAAAGGTCTTTCATGTATTTCCATCTTAGTTTATCAAAAGCTTTTGAGAGGTCCATTTTGAGTAACATATCTGGGGCATGAGTGATTTTGAGAGAGTGGATGATTTTTTGGACTAGAATAATGATGTCCATTATTTTCCTTCCTTCTACATATCCGAACTGTTATTTGGAGATGATGAAAGGGAGAATGGGTTTTAGCCTCAAAGCTATGACTTTAGAGATGATTTTGTAGATCATATTGCAAAGTGCTATTGGTCTGAAGTTCTTCGGATTGGTGACTCTTTCTTCCTTGGCTATGAGAGTGAGGAAAGTGGAATTTAGTGCTAGAAGTACTTTGCCGTAGATCATGGATTTCTCGACGACTAGCCATACTTATTCACGTAGCATAGGCCAAAAATGGTGGAAGAAATTGGTGGTGAAGCCATCTGGGCCTGGAGATTTTCACTTGGGGAGATTCTGCACTACTTGATCTACTTCATCTTGTGATATGGGTCACATTAGGGCCGCATTTTGTTATGAGGAGATTAAGGTTGGGATGTTATGAGTGATTCTGTCAATTGTTGGAGTCCTATCTATGAGGGGTTTTGAGAGTAGATCCTTGTAGTAGTCTCGTAGCTCATTTGCTATTTCCCCATGGGTTAATATGGTGTTACCTTGGTTGTCTTCCATCTTTGTAATGCGATTGATGAAGCGTCTGTGGATCATGGACTTGTGGAAGAATTTGGAGTTTTTATCCCCCTCTTTAAGCCACTGAACACGAGATTTTTGCTTCCATAATATTTCCTCTTGCTTGTATCTTTCTTCCAGCTTCCTTTTGAGGGTATCCTCTTCCTGTTGTTGTTGGGAATCTACATGACCTATTTGGATGTTTCTCTTCTTAATATCTTCAAGTTTCTGTTCTAGTGTTTTTTGGTCATGAATGTTGTTTCCAAATGCTTCTTTGTTCCATTGGCGCAATTGGTGCTTGAATTTTTTTATCCTTTGTTGGAATCTATACATTATAGTTCCATGATGGATCTCTGCATTTTACCACCATAGTTGGGATAATTCCTTCAAATCTGGGTGGGATAACCAAAAAATTTCGAACCTGAAGGGTTTGAACTTTGGAGTGGTTATCGTATCTATCCATAGTTGCAATAGCCAATGGTCCAATCCTACTTTTGGGAGAATGCTGGCTTCGACCATTGATCCTTCTAGCAGAAGGGTTTCCGAGATTAGGAAGCGATCTAATATGATTGCAATTTGTTGGGGGCCTGATCTCTTGTTGGACCAGGTGAAGATGCCATTTCCTATTTCAATGTCGACCAGTTTGAGATTGTCTATGAGTTCCTGGAGTTTTGATCTGTCATGATCCATGTGTTTCTTCCCTCCTGTTTTTTCCTCAAGAGTGAGGATGATGTTCATGTCTCCTCCGATTATCTAGCGTTTTTTCCCAACAAGTGATCCCAAATAGGACATGCTTCTAAGGAAAAGATTTTTTTCTTGGCTTCTTTGAGGGTCGTAAGCATTGGTGATCATTCCATATTTTTCATATCCTATTTCTCGGTAGTGAGCAATTATAGTGTTTTTCATAGAGATTGCTTGATCCATTATCACCATGGATGGATTCCAAAGAATGGTGAGTCCTCTTGTTGCTCCTTTCGAGTCCAGATGGAAATAATTGATTTGTCTCCAACATCTTTTGAATATGTCCTTCGTTGTTTTTCCCACACATTTCATTTCATTGTAGCAGTAGGATGTCTGGGTCTTCAGCTTTTATATAGTTTCAAAGAATTCATTTCTTGGATCTTCCATTTAAGCCTCTAATGTTCCATGTGACAATTTTCATCATTAACAGTTGGGGGGGTGAGAGAAGGAACTTTCTGAGAGACATTAGATTTGTCTTGAGTTGATCATGTAGTTACCTGCCTCCTTTATCAGTTGTTGAACATATTTTTGTCCTCGTATTTTTATTTCCTTGGGGATTTTCCTGGGATCTGGGTTTGTATCTGCACCTATACCTAGCCTGGAAGTGATTCCAGCTGTAGAGTCTAGGAAGACCTTGTGGAATTTTCTAAGTTGATCATCTGGGATGGTTTGAAGATATTTCTGGTTTAGCACTTCTTCTAGCTTATCTATATCTATGTCCACGAAATCTTGCTCATTCAACTTTATTACTATATCCTCTTCCATCATTGGGCTCTTTTCTGGGTTCAATGGGGCTTGAGATTCTGGATTGATTATCTGCTCTATGCATGGTTGTTGTTGTTGCTTCTCCTTGCTTTTGTTGTTTCCCCTACCCATTGAGAGATGTGGGTTTTCTGTCTCTTCTACCTCTGGAAGATGATTGAGGGTGTCAAAGGAGTTGGCGTTGGAATTTTTCTTCCCCCCTCCTTGGTGGGGTTTCTTCTGTGTTTTCTTTTTGCGATTCTAGACCTGTGTGAACCCATCTTTCATTTTTTTCCTCCATTTCTAGTTTGGCTATGGCATTGAGGGGAAGTCCCTAAAAAGGTGCCCATCTTCATGACATTTTCTACAATGAAATAGTATGTGTTCATAGTCTATGGTCTATGCTCGTTCCTCATCCTAGTATTCCAGCGTGACCGAACCTAGTAAGGATTTTGATATGTCCATGTAGACAAAGACTCTTGCATAATATGTGTATTTCCTTTGCTTGGTGTCTTCTGAGGACTTGGCAAGCCTGTCAAGAGTGTTTCCTATGCTCGCTAGTATCTCTGTCTTCTATCATATTACTGTGTTAGGGAATGTGGTAGGGTAGGTGCACCAGGCATGAACAAAGGAGATTTGGTGGTGTCAGGACACATAGGCACGCAGTGCATCAAGGCTCAAAACCTAAGCTCAAACCCTAGGCGCGCTCCGTCGACATGTTAATTAATTAGATAGTAAATTATATTATGTTGATGTATATAGAGAAATTTTATCATCTTGGACCAAACCATTTGTTCTTCTAGAACATTGTGAAAATATTTTCTTCCATCTTGATGTCTTTGATGAAAATTGGAAGTTTGATGTTATTCCAAGTATGCCCAAGAAAAATGGTTTTTTTAAATGTACCTAATGGAATTGTTGCACTAAGTCAAGAAGAGGATGATGTAAATGTAAGTAGTAAAGTAAATGTGGGTATTCAAGTAGAACTAGGACTGCATTTTTATCAAGTATTCATTGTACTCTTTGTGTTTTTTTTAACACACACACACACACACACACACACACACACACAAATATATATTATGGTGGTTTGATATTTTTATTTTGTGAATTTAAATTTATTAGATTTGTTAATTCATAAGCTATATTTTAAGGAACATATATCCACTTGTTAGTCACCATTAAAATTCTTATGTGAAATCAAGATTTCAGGATCTAGTGAGACGCTAAACTGGTTTGGAACCCTGATAAACCAAGGAAGGGGCTAAATCTGGTAGGAGCGCTAAGACTGATGGGGCCCGAAATGTCGCAGATCGTGAACTCTCAAGATCGACGGTCGAGGATGATTTCGGGCGGAGAAACTACGTAGAGGTTAATTTTGGAGAGTGGGCCCGAAATTTAAACCATGGTTTTTGTTTGGGGCTATGTGGCACCACCAGATGCATTTTGGGGTGAAAAACGGGTTTCTCCAAACCACTTCCTCACGCCCCTAAAAAGTGGAAAAGTATAAAAGGGCATTTTGTTATTTATTTTATTGTTATTTCGAACACTGGACCATTTAAACCTTCGCGCGATAACCTTGTTTCAATTTCAGCTCAATAGTACACCAACTGCACGCCATTTCTGCTCATTTCTAGTTATTTTCCATTACAACCATGGATCCTATCATAACCTCAGTAACAGAACAAGACCCTGTGGCGAATGAAGAAGCCCTAATTGATAGAGATTCAGATGTTTTTGATACCAAAATCACCATTTCTCCCATATCTATGTTCAGAAGTAACCTGTCTGATAAAGTAGGAAGGTGTATATCGTTCCTTGAAGCAGTCCAGGCCACCATAGTCCCTTATATTGTCGAAATCTCTTTCCATTTTATCGAATTTATAGTTTGGTAAGACTAACAATATTCACATGAAGAAAGAGTCATTATGAATAAACGAGGGTCTGAGGTCATGTGTAGGGTAGAGAGTCTGTCAATTCGAGAGTCCCTCGGCATACCATAGTCGTTTTCTGCAATTTCTGAACATTTCAACGAAGAGAAGCTAATTAGGGTATATAGAGAATGCCCATTAGAGGTCCAAGATATGTTTTTGCAAACAATTGTCAAACCAGAACATTTTTCAGAGAGTCTATCTTTGAGAATGAATGTGAATATAATGGTTATTGAAGTCCAATGGGTTTTTTCCCCTTTGAGTCGAGTTTTAGGTCTAGACAATGAAAAACATGTAGTTGAATTCATGCTCGGTTTTCTTTTGACCTTTGAAGTTAGAGTATGGTCTATCAGTTTGCATCAATTTTGATCAATTCATAGCTGATAATATCCATAAACAAATAGTGAATTTCCGCTCTCTAAGGCATTTCAGATACTACACCTATCTGCGAAAGATTTTCCTGGAAACCAATAAGAGAGAATTTCCTAAAGCAACATTTGTATCAACTGAATGTAAAAGGATTACATTGCTTATCTTCATAAACAAAGTCATGTCCAAAATTTACAATTTGATTTTCAATACTAGCCTACCTAGAGTTTTGGATGACATGAGGAGCTATCTACATCCAAATCCAGAGAACAGAGTGGGGGATTGGCTACTATTCATGCACTCAACAGTAATCGGGTTTATGGTTGTCATGAATCCCCTTATCTATTGCCTATTTTTATGACCCCTAGAATCTTTGCCCTTGAATTCATGAGGCAAAGAATTATATCTGAAACAGAGCATTTCCTAAAGTTGCACAAAGCCTCCAACCTCAAGTTCCCTTTTATCATTGGCCCTTTCATTGTCAAAGCTAGATCGTGTTTATCTCAAATTCAAGCAAAGCTCAAAGAGTTTGGTTTTTCACATCTACAGGGAAGAATGTATGATCCACATCAAATCATATCCAAGAGAATATTGATGAACAAACAATCCCCTTATGAGCATGAACAGGTTGAAGGTTTTGATAAGCTGGAAAATCTAGAAGTCTATGTTGATATGGAAGCTATATTGAAACCAAATCATACACAACAAGTGGAGGCAGCCCTGCAACAAAGTCAAACAAAAAAAGCTTCTCAGAAACTGATAGTCAAAGTTCCTAAGATGAGTATTTACAGTAAGAAAAGTAGTTCAGAGGCCATGGGAACCAGTGATCAACAAAATTATCCTAAGAAGATGAAGATTACACAGTCTCCACAGATAGTGGATTTAGAAAAGGAAGAGCCTAGAGAACAAGTAAATCTGGATATGGTGGAAAGTGGTACTATCACTATAGATGTTGAAAAGGAAAGAAAAATCCAAAGTGAAGGTGGCTCAAGAACCTTTAGCAGCAAGAAACACATCTTTGATAAAACATCTGAGGCAACTTATCAATCTAAAGAATATTTGGAAAAACAATATGTTGAGAAAGGAAACATAGCTCTGGGTGAGATGAGGGATTTAGTCCCTGAAGTGGAAAATATTTCTCAGCATAAATATTCTATGTTCACAGTAAGGGATGTTGAAAAGAGGACCTTTAACATTGAAGTTGCAGATGAAGACAAAGTCTCTGCGATAAAGATAATATATGACAACATCAGTGCTCCAGACCAGGTCAAGTTCCATAGGAATACCAATGATCTGTTGTATTCTAATTACATGAGTTTAAGCTTGAAGAATTCAAAGATCATCTTATGCAATGAAATTGGAAGGGCAGTTGAGGCAAGAAAAATAATCTAGCAGAGCTTGGAAGACTTGGGTCAAGAGGCTGGAATCTGAAGGCCCCCAAGGGGTGAAATCCTCATCGGATGAGAAAGATAAACTAATTCAAAGTTTCAAGAAGAAATTGAAAATCTCTGCTACATATCATCCACAAACAACATAATTGGTTGCTCTAGAACAGGAAAAGGAAACGCTTCGTCAAGAGGAATTGGACTACAAGGCTAGGGCGTTGCATCTAGAATGAGAAAAGGTGAAGTGGTTACAAGAGCAGAAAAAATTGCTAAACAAGGTTGTAGTTCTACCTCCTACTGTAGAAGATGGGTCAAACACTAAAGGACTTGTCCAAGCTATATCAAAAGTTGTCCTGAAAGAATGAGAAATCAAAGGGATAAAAGGAAGCATAGAGAAGTTGAAGCAGGAGATACATGCAAAGGATGAAAGAATGGCTTAATTTCAAAAGGAGAATGAAGTCTTGTAGGAAAGGATAGATAAGTTGAAGATGAGGTTAAGAGGCAAAGGCATGTTGCAGGGGGCCAAGCATATCATTTGGGACTCTATAGTTGCTGAAGCATTCAAGTTCAGAGTATATTTGAATTTCCTTAATGATAAAGATAGTATAACCATCACAGCCAAAAGCACGTGCACTAAGTTAAATGAAACATTGGCAAAGAAGCCATCAGAATGGGCCCAAAACGCTATAAATATACTCAACTCCATTCTTACTGTAGACCTTCATACTATTGGAGTTAAAGACATAACTACATTGATCATTTGGGCTAGGAGGGTTATTGCTAAACATAACTTGTTGAAATCAGTCCAAACCAAGGCAACATAGATGGAGCAAAGTGTGCAAGAGTTCAAGGATTTGTTTGAAGAATTGTTTATAAAAAGCCTCCCACCATTTTGGGATGGCAAGGGAAAATTGTATGATCAGGAAGAGTACAATGCTCACCTCACTCAATGCAGAATGGATCACTCCAAGTTTGAAACCCTGGAGGAAAATCTGAAAGGAGCCACATTAGTTGAGCATCTGATTACAGACTTTGAGATTATGAATCAGTTCAAAGTAGTCAAACTTGGACTACCAGTCATGTCATATGATTCCTACATCGATCTGGAGATCCTGATCAAGTAAATGATAGATTATGATATTCTTTCTTACTTGCAATGGAAGGAGATAGTACAACTGGGTAAGACAAAGTGTAGTTTTCCAGGGTCTAGTAGATGATGTCCAGATGTCACTGAAGATGGCAGATCACGTGGAAGACCAAAGAAGAACAAGTGGCGAAGAAAGAAATTGAAACGCCATATGAGCTAGAATCCAGATCATGGAACATTTTCTTGCTAATTATTGTAATCGGTTTCAAACCGAAACTATCCCTTATAATTATTGTAATCAATTTCGAAACCGAAATGGTTCATTTTAATCATTGTAATCGGTTTCAAACAGAAGGATCTCAACTTTTGTAAATATTAGGAGTTCCAAATGTATTAAGGGTTGGCAGAAGTGCAAGGGCATGATTTTAGCTATTCTGAACTTGAATGTAATTTTCTGAAGCTGAATATAATACACATGTAGAATTCTTAAAGTTTCCATGAAAAGATTCTAATGGTGGTGATCTGAGTTTTGTCTCCTCTCTTTGTATGTATTTCCTGTATTTCTGATTTCATCTACAATGTCTTATGTTTAAATTAGATAGTTAAAGGCCCATAATTTATCTTGTGATGCTCTTGGCTTAAGCAATTTAAACTGTGTTAAGTTCTTCCTAGCTAGTGTCAAAATTCATTTATTTAATTCTCTGATAGAGTTATATGTTTTTCCTTTCTTCTTACACTCTGCAAATTTACAATTTATTACTCAGATTTATCGCCTCATTTATCCTTTATCTTCTGGAGAGTTCTACCGACTAGTCAATGTTTCCGTTCGTTTCAGAATCTTGACTCCATATCCGTAAGTGTCCCTCCCCTTCCTTGCCAACAAAATTATAAAAAACCCTTCAAAGCAACAAAACCTAGCCATTGATTTGTTAAAGAAAACTCATCTGTTGAAGACCAAGTGACAGGAGAGATCCCTCTCTGAGTTGAGCAGACTAGTACCCAACTCTAAAGTTGGTTTGTATGTTACCTCTGTCATTTTTTTTATCATACGAACAAATTTACAGAGTGCTAACATTCTGACGCCGTTGTCAGGGATCGAAAGTGAAATATTCCCTGGGAAAGAATGACTTAAAGCTTCAGATTTGATTCCCGAGGGTGACAATGAATAAAACACCTTATTGGTTGAGACTAAACTTACCCTGGAGACTCCATTATAAAGAGACCAATAACATAAAGTAGTTTGAGCAGGAAATCCTGGATCCCAAGAGAATTCATACCAGGAGAAATCTAGACCTAGAAGCAATAATCCATGTGTTTGATCCTGAGAAAATTGTACACAAAAGAAAAGAAAGGCCAATAAGCCCAGTTTTGTGTCTAGACAGATATATTTATTTTCCCAAAAATGGAGTGAAAAGAATTAAAGACCTTGATTTTGTTTTGAAATTTGAGCAAACTAAGTTCAGAACTAAATCTGAGTCCAATTTGAATGATATCATCTTTGATGAGAAGAGGTTCCAAGATTTAATTTCAGTTGCCTCTATTAAACCTCCTGTGGTTCCTACTCAAAACCATCAACCACATCAAGTTCTTACTGCAACCATGGCAGCTAGTTTTTCCCCTCTTATCCTACCTGCTCAGTTACATTATTTGCCCCAGGAATATAATCAGATGATTAAGTTTTATGATGTTGAAGGCAATCTAACAACCCAAAATCATTTAGACTGGTTCAATGATTTTATGGACCTATAAGAAGTAGACTATGAAGATGCAAAAATGAGGTTGTTTGCACAAAGTCTTGCAGGAGAAGTCAGAAAATGATTCAAATCTCTCCCAATAGCAAGTATCCTGAATTTTGAATCCTTTGAAACAAGTTTTCTTACAAAGTGGGGTGACAAGAGAAACCCCCTTCAGTTTCTGACCCAGTACAACAACATGAGAAGGTCACCTGATGAAACAATACAAGATTTTTCAGCTATATTTATGAAAGCTTACAACTCAATTCCTACTGGAGTAAAACCTCCTCCTAGAGTTGCTCAACTTAGATATGTTGATTCCTTTGAAAGTGATTTTTCTTTGTTGTTGAGGGAAAGAATATCCACTTCACTAGATGATATGATGAGTGATGCAATAGAACTTGAAGTAAATCTAATGGTTTCTGGAAAGATCAAATATAATTCTGGCAGGGACATGAACAAGGTTCAAGATAAGGCACATCCTTCAACCTCACAGTCATCAGAAGAGAGGTTTGAGTTGATGATGAATACCATGGAGAAACTCATGGAACATATGTCTTTAGATAATAATCATAACACCAGAGAGAAGGATGATGTTCCACCCAGGAATCAAAGGAGACCAGCAGTTCCACAAATCAAACAAAGAGATTAGAGGAACCATGGTGACCAACAAATAAGACCTCCTTTTCAAAACAATTATGTAAATGAAAATTTTGATGAAACTTTTGAAGACAATATGAATTGATGTGATGGTGATGAAACATAGGTGTTTTTTACTAAAGAAGAACATGATCAATTCATGGATGCAAATGAAATATTCATGCATGAGAATGATGAAAAGTTGTCATTGGAAAAGGAATATTACCAGACATGGTTGCAGAATTCCATCATGCAATTCCAGAAACAATATAATCTTCGAAACAAAAAGCTTCTTGCAAATCCTCCAAAGGGAAATCCTACCAAATAATCTCATAATAATACACCTTCTTCAAGTCATCCTAAGAAGGAATCTGTTGCAAAGGATGTTGTGGAGAAAGGAAAGTGGAAGGAAAAACCTCCAAAGAATGTACATGAACCAAGAAAGGAGACAGTCATCAAAGAGGTAGAATAAAACTCATCTTCCTTTAACTTTGAAAGTGAGATGGCTAAAATTAAAATATATGTTCCATTCAATGAGCTGATAAATAATAGTGAATATAGAAATCAGATCATTAAGATGCTCAATATGGGAAAAAATTATGATACTTTAAATATACAAGATGATCATCCTGCCATCTTGTTTGGCCCACGTGTAGAGGAGAGCAGTGATGTTGATGAGGTCCCTCCTTTCTATGTTAGTCTGAAGATTCATGATATGACTTTTCATAATGCTATGTTGGATTCAAGAGCATCCCATAATCTGATGCCCAAGGTGGTCATGGACCAATTGGGTCGGGACATTACAAGGCCTTAAAAAGATCTTTTCTCCTTTGATTCAAGGAAGGTGAAGTGTTTGTGCCTAATCAAATATCTGGTGGCATCTTTGTCTCAAATTCCAGCAAAAAATATGGCCATGGATGTGGTGGTTTTTGATATCCCTCATAAATTTGGCATGTTGTTATCTAGGTCATGGGTTGCAAAGTTGAAAGGGACTTTGCAAATGTAGATTTCATACGCCACTATCCCTGTTTTTGGTCAAGATAGGAAGTTTTATAGGGAAGTATTGCTCAAATACATGGTCAGTAACAAAGCCCATCCAAACAACCATCCCATATGTTCTGTGGAAATTGAGATTGGTTCTTCTATTTTCTTTAATGATTTGAGTTTTAAAGAGGAGGTGCCAAAGACTGATATGAATATCAAAGACAAACCTGATCAACAAACAGAGAAATTTTCAGATCAACAAAACAAAGAAGAAAAATAAATGTTGGAATATGAGCTTTGATGGAGCTATCAACAGAGAAGGAGCAGGGGCTGGTATGTGGATTAACCCCCCCAAATCAGGTACAAAACTTTGTTCTTATAAGATTGCTTTTGATTGCACAGATAACATGGCTGAATATGAGGCATTAATGTTGGGATTGAAGATTTTGAAAGAAATAGGTGCTAGGAGGATTGTTGTACATGGAGATTTTGAGCTTATTATAAATCAGATAAAGGGTATATATCAAGCAAATCATCCTAGAATAAGAGCCTATAGGAATATAGTGCTTGATCTTCTTGAAGAATTTCCAGAGTATAATCTTCCAGTGATTCCAAGGGGGCAGAATCAGATTGTTGATGCCCTGGCTACTTCAGCCTTAGTTTTCAAAATTCCAATTTTTCCTAACATAAGATATGAGATTGAGGTCAAGCATAGGCCGACAGTACCTGATAACATTAAGTACTTGCAATTGGCACACCCAGAAGCAAGAAAGAAGTGTAATCTTTCCTGGGGAAAGTAAATTTGCTGAGAAGGTTCATCCCTAATCTGGCTGAAATCATAAAGCATATCACTAACATGCTCAGGAAAGGAAGTGAGATAAAGTGGACCCTTGAAGCCAGAAAATCCTTTGAAGATATTAAAGTGGCATTGACCAAAGCCCTAGTGTTGGCCAGTCCTAATTTTGCAAAAGAATTTATATTGTTTTCTTTTGCCTCATTTTTGGTGTTTTATTACAAAAAGATGAAGAAAATTTTGAGAGGCCTATACCATATTATAGCAGGACATTGAGGGATTCCCCATTAAAGTATGATATCATGGAAAAGAAGGCATATGCACTGGTCAAGTCCCTAAAGGAGTTTAGAGTTTATATCTTGCATTCCCATACCGTTGCTTATGTGCCCAATAGTTCTGTGAAGGAAATTTTGACTCAACCTAATCCTGAGGGTAAAAGGGGCAAGTGGATAGTTGTGTTGTTGGAGTATGACCTCGAGATCAAACCTACAAAGTTGATCAAGGGGAAGGGACTTGCAAAGCTGATGGTACAGACAAATTGTGATCTCTTGGGAATTAATTTCATTGTTGATTTGTCAGCAAATTCAAAAGAAGAAAAGGTCCCCCAGGGATCTGAAAAATTCCTTGACTCCCCATGGTATGTTGACATTATTTATGTGTTGAGGAATTCGCAGGCTCCTCCTGAATTGAGCAAAACCAAGGTTAGGTTTTTGAAGATAAAACCAACAAAGTTTTGTATTTTAAATCAATCTTTGTATTGGAAGGATCCAGGAGGAATCTTCCTGAGTTGTTTGTTGGAGGAAGAAGTAGAAAAAACCATCAGAGAGTTCCACAAAGGTGATTGTGGAGGGCACCAATATTGGAATACCACTGTGCACAAAATATTGAAGGCAGGTTTCTATTGGCCTACCATTTTTCCTGATGTTTACAAAGAAGTTTGAAGTTGTCATGAATGCCAAATTTTTTATGGGAAGAGAAAATTGTAGCCTTTTCCTTTGAAGTCTATCTTTGTTGAAGCACCTTTTAGACAATGGAGCCTTGATTTCACAGGAGAAATTCATCCACGGTCCTCAACTCAACACAAGTGGACACTGACAGCCACATATTACTTCACCAAGTGGATTGAAGCAGTCCCCACCAGGAAAGGCACATATATTGTTATCATTCAGTTTTTGGAAAACAATATTTTGTCTAGATTTGGTTGTCCAATCAAAATCATTACAGACAATGCAACAACATTTAAGTCCAAAAAGATGGAAAATTTTTGCAGTGATTACAATATAAATCTTGGCCATTCCACAACTTATTACCCTCAAGGTAATGGCTTGGTTGAGTCATCCAATAAAAGTTTGACCATAATTATCAAAAAAATGTTGCAAGATAACAAAAAGGTTTGGCACAAGAAGCTTATCCATGCACTATGGGCTAACAAGATCACTATTAAAAGGTCTATTGCCACTTCACCCTTCCAAATTGTGTATGGAATAGAGGAAGTTTTTCCTACTTCATTAGGATTTCCAGTAATGAGATTGCTACAGGAGAAAGATGTTGAACCAGATGTCACTCAAAGGAGGACAAATGAACTAATCAACGTCCGAAAAACAAGAGATAAATCCTTCAACATCTCTCAACTACACCCAAACAGGATTAAAAAGGATTTTGACAGGCATACTAAGGAAGACGATTTCAAAGTGGGGGATTTGGTGTTGAAATGGGATGTCAGGAACGAAGACAGAGGAAAACATGGAAAATTTGACCATCTGTGGTTGGGACCTTTCAAAATTGTGGCATACAATGGAAATAATGCCTATCTACTACAGGAACATAATGGAGATCTCATTGGTGGAGGACCTGTAAATGGCAGGTTTCTCAAGCATGATCTCTCTTAAAGAAATTTCCACCCTTTCCATTTCATTGTATATAACCATTTTTTTTTTTTAGTTGAAGCAATTGAAATCAAATCAGCAGAAATTGAAGCTTGAAGCGAAGGCCCTTAGTTATGCTGAGTATAATTTGAGTTATGTGAATGAAATTTTTTGAATGATATTTTGATCGATTTAGTTGCATGAGTTAAATAAATCCCAATGGGCGGGCACTTGGTCTGTCATTCTTTTCTACCTCGTTGGGAGGATAACATCCCCAATTGGAGCCCATGTTAGTCACTATTAAAATTCTTATGTGAAATCAATATTTCAAAATCTAGCGAGACACTAAACCGGTTTGGAAGCCTGATAAACCAGGGAAGGGGATAAATATGGCAGGAAGAGGATAAATTTGGCAGGAGCTCTAAGACTGATGGGGCCCGATGCGTCGCAGATCGTGAACTATTAAGATTGACGATCGAGGATGATTTCAGGGGGAGAAAATGCACAGAGGTTAATTTTGGAGAGCGGGCCCGAAATTTAAACCATGGTTTTCATTCGGGGCTATGTGGCACCACCAGGTGCATTTCAAGGTGAAAAGCGGGTTGCTCCAAACCACTTCCTCACGCCCCCAAAAAGTGGAAAAGTATAAAAGGGCATTTTGTTATTTATTTTATTGTTATTTCAAACACTGGACTGTTTGAACCTTAGCATGACCACCCTCTTTCAACTGCAGCTCAACAGTACACCAATTGCATTCCATTTTCGCTCGTTTCCAGGTATTTTTCATCACAACCATGGATCCTATCATAACCTCAGTAACATAACAAGACCCTGTGGCGAATCAAGAAGCCCTAATTGATCGATATTGAGACGTTTTTTATACTGAAATCACCATTTTTCCCATCTCTATGTCCAAAAGAAACTTGTTCGATAAACCAGGAAGGTGTATACCGTTCCTTGAAGCAGTCCATGCCACCATAGTTCCTTATGTTGTCAAAATCATTTTTCCTTTTCTTGAATTTATAGGTTGGTGTACCGAACAATATTCACATGAAGAAAGAGTCGTCATGAATAAACGAGGGTCCAAGGTCATGTGTAGGGTAGAGAGTCTGTCAATTTGAGAGTCCCTTTGCATACCCCTTTTCAAACCTTTCAACGAAGAGAAGCTAATTAGGGTATACAAAGAATGTCCATCAGAGGTCCAAGATCTATTTTTGCATACATTTGTAAAACCAAAACATTTTTTAGAGAGTCTGTCTTTGCCAATGAATGTGAATATAATGGTTATTGAAGTCCAATGGGTTTGTTCCCTTTTGAGTCAAGTTTTAGGTCTAGACAGTGATAAACATGTAGTCGAAGTCATGCTCGATTTCCTTTTGACCTTTTTTAAGTCAGAGTCTGGTTTTTCAGTCCACATCAGTTTTGATCAATTCATAGCTGATAATATCCATAAACGGCTAGTGAATTTTCGCTCTCTAAGGCATTTCAGATACTACACCTATCTGCTGAAGTTTTTCCTGGAAACCAATAAGAGAGAATTTCTTGAAGCAACATTTGTATCAACTAAATGTAAACGAATTACATTACTTATCTTCATAAACAAAGTCATGTCCAGAATTTATAGTTTGATTTTCAATACCAGCCTACGTAGAGTTTTGGATGACATAAGGAGCTATCTATAGCCAAATCCAGAGAACAGAGTGGGAGATTGGGTAATATTCATGCACTCAACATTAATATGGGTTTATGGTTGTCATGAATCACCTTATCTATTGCCTATTTTTTTGACCCCTAGAATCTTTGTCTTTGAATTCATCAGGCAAAAAATTATATCTGAGACAGAGCATTTACTAAAGTTGCACAAAGCCTCCAACCTCAAGTTCCCTTTTATCATTGGCCCTTTAATTGTCAAAGCCAGATCATGTTTATCTCAAATTCAAGCAAATCTCAAAGAGTTTGGTTTTCCATAGCTACATGGAAGAAGGTATGATCCACATCAAATCATATCCAAGAGAATATTGATGAAAAAACAAGCCCCTTATGAGCATGAACAGGTTGAGGGTTTTGTTAAGATGGAAAATCTAGAAGTATTTGTTGATATGGAAGCAATCTTGCAACCAAATCATACACATCAAGTGGATGCAACCCTGCAACAAAGTCAAACACAACAAGCTTCTCATTAACTGATAGTCAAAGTTCCTAGGATGAGTATTTACAGCAAGAGAAGCAGTTCAGAGGCCATGGGCACCAGTGATCAGTAGACTGCTCCTAAGAAGATGAATATTACACTGTCTCCACAGATAGTGGATTTAGAAGAGGAAGAGCCTAGAGAACAAGTAAATTTGGATATGGTGGAAAGTGGTACTAGCACTGTAGAGGTTGAAAAGGAAATTTAACTCCAAAGTGAAGGTGGCTCAAGAACCTTTAGTAGCAAGAAACACATATTTGATAAAACATTCGAGGAAACTTATCAATCTAAAGAAGATTTGGCAAAACAATATGCTAAGAAGGGAAACATAGCTTTGGGTGTGATGAGGTATTTAGTTCCCGAAGTGGAAAATATTTCTCGGCATAAATCTTCTTTGTTCACAGTAAGGGATGTTGAAAAGAGGACCTTTAACATTTCATTTGAAGATGAAGACAAAGTCTCTGAGATAAAGATAAGGTATGACAACATCAGTGCTCTAGACAAGGTCAAGTTCCATAGGAATATCAATGATATGTTGTATTCTGATTACCTAAGTTTAAGCTTGAAGAATTCAAAGCTGTCATCTTATGCAATGAAATTGGAAGGGTAGTTGAGGAAAGAAAAAGCATCTAGCAGAGATTGGAAGACTCGAGTCAAGAGGATGGAATCTGAAGGCCCCCAAGGGGTGAAATCCTCATTGGATGAGAACGATAAACTAATTCAAAGTTTAAAGAAGAAATTGAAAATGAATGCTACAGAGCATCCACAAACAACAAAAGTGGTTTCTCTACAACAGGGAAAGGAAACACTTCATCAAGAGGCATTGGACTACAAGGCTAGGGCGTTGCAGCTAGAACAAGAAAAGGTGAAGTGGTTACAAGAGAAGACATAATTGCTAAACAGGGTTGTAGTTTTACCTCCTGCTACAGAAGTTGGGTCAAACACTGAAGGACTTGTGTAGGATATGTCACAAGTTAGCGTGAAAGAAGGCGAAATCAAAGGCTAAAAGGAAGCATAGAGAAATTGATGCAGGAGATACAGGCAATGGATGAAAGAATGGCTCATTTTTAAAAGGAGAATGAAGTCTTGCAGGACATGAAAGATAAGTTGAAGATGAGGTTAAGAGGCAAAGGCCTGTTGCAGGGGCCAAGCATATCATCTGGGACTCTAGCTGCCAAGTTCAGAGTATATTTGAATTTAATTAATGATAAAGACAGTATAGCCATCATATCCAAAAGCAGGTGCACTGTTGTAAATGAAACTTTAGCAAAGAAGCCATCAGAATGGGCCCAAAATGCCATAAATCTACTCAACTCCATTCCTACGACAGACCTTCAGACTATTGGATTTAAAGATATAACTACATTGATTATTTGGGCCAGGAGGGTTATTGCTAAACATAACCTGTCGAAATCAGTCCAAACCAAGGCAACACAGATGGAGCAAAGTGTGCAAGAGTTCAAGGATTTGTTTGAAGAATTATTTATCAAAGGCCTCCCAACATTTTGGGATGGCAAGGGAAAATTGTATGATCAGGAAGAATACAATGCATAATGGATCACTCCAAGTTTGAAAACCTGGAGGAAAATCTGAAAGGAGCCACATTAGTTGAGCATATGATTACAGACTTTGAGATTTTGAATCGGTTCAAAGCAATTAAACTTGGACTACCATTCATGTCATATGCTTCCTGGATTGACTTGGAGATCCTGATCAAGGAAATGATAGATTATGATATTCCTTCTAACTTGCAATGGAAGGAAATTGTATGGCTGGGTAAGACAAAGTGCAGTTTTCTAGGGTCCAGTAGATGATGTCCAGATGTCACTGAAGATGGCAGATCACATGGAAGACCAAAGAATAAAAAATGGTGAAAAAAGAAACCGAAATGCCAGAAGAGACAGAATCCAGATCAATGTTTTCTTGCTAATTATTGTAATCGGTTTCAAACTGAAACTGTCACTTGTAATTATTGTAATCAATTTTGAAACCAAAATGGTTCATTTTAATCATTGTAATCGGTTTCAAACCGAAGGAGCTCAACTTGTATAAATATTAGGAGTTACAAATGTATTAAGGGTTGGCAGAAGTGCAAGAACACAATTTTAGCTATTTGGAACTTGAATGTAATTTTCTGAAGTTAAATAGAATACACATGTAGAAGTCTTGAATTTTCCATGAAAAGATTCTAATGGTGGTGATCTGAGTTTTTTCTCCTCTCTTTGTATGTGTTTCTAGTATTTTTGATTTCATTTACATTGTCTTCTATTTAAATTGGATAGTTAAAGGCCTAGAATTCATCTTGTGATTCTCTTGGCTTATGAAATTTAAACTATGTTAAGTTCTTCCTAGCTAATGTCTGAATTCATTTATTTAATTCTCTAATATAGTTATATGTTTTTCCTTTCTTCTTACACTCTGCAAATTTACAATTTATAACTCAGATTTTTCGCCTCATTTAGCCTTTATCCTCTGGAGAGTTGTACTGACTAGTCAATGTTTCCATTCATTTCAAAAGCTTGACTCCATAGCCCTAAGTGCCCCTCTCCTTCCTTTCCAACAAAATTATAAAAAACCCTTCAAAGAAACAAAACCTAGCCATTGATTTGTTAAAGAAAACTCATATGTTGCAGACCAAGTGACAGGAGAGAGCCCTCTCTGAGCTGAGCAAGATAGTACCCAGTTCTAAAGTTGGTTTGTAGGTTACCTCTGTCGTTTTTTTTATCATCCGAACAAATTTATAGAGTGCTAACACCACCAATGTTTGGCTCAACCAAATAACTAGCATACAAAAATATCAACACCAACATAAATAAGGTTTAGATGTTTTGATTACATAAATATATTATCTCTAATATCTTCATTATTTTTCTTTGATAACTTCAATGACCAAGTAACTGATATGTGTGTGTGTAGCATTGGTGGTTGAGATGAGAAATGTTATCCTCTCCATCCGGGTTCAATTACAAGTCTTTATGAGTCAATTGTTGATGGGGGATGACAAGGTGCTAACAAACTCTCCCTCACTTATGGGCTTAAGTGTGGGATGAATTGTACTCGAAAGAATCATATA
>JASDQU011310013.1:1704-14927 GCA_032191745.1 Picea mariana
ACATGTTCCCACTGCAAGATAAAGGGGCATGAGGAAGCACAGTGTTGGAAGTTCCATCCACAATTACGACTAAAGAAGTTCCAGGATAAAGGGAATAAAAATGTTGTTGCATCAACTCGACTGGATCTGGGATTAGATTCAGGAGATGAATCTAAGATAATGGAAATAGGAAGAAAAGGTATATCTATTACTAATTATTCAATTCAATTTGCTAAATTGGAAAGTGTTATTGATCAAAAGAAAATAAGCGATCTTTTCCATGTCAGGGTTATAGTCAAGCATACAAAGATAGATACTTTGTTCGACAATGGATCTCAAGTTAACCCAATATTTGAAGCAATTGTTAAGAAGCTTGGTTTGAATATGACACCTCATAAAAAACCATATCCATTAGGTTGAGTGTGTGAATATATTAAGTTGTAGGTGGCGAATAAGTGTAAGGTTAAATTTTCAATTACATCCAAGTTCTTTGATGAGGTTGAGTTTTATGTTGTACCTATTGACATTTGCGGCATTGTCTTGGGTAGTCCATATCTATTTGACATGAAAGTTACATTTTACCGCGAAGAGAATAAATACCACATTTTCAAGGATGGGATTGAATTTATTGTTAGAGCTCATCCTATCAAAACTAATGTTTCTTTAGTGAGAACATAGAAAATGAAGAGACTCGTGAATGCAAGTAAATATTTTGTTCTTATGACAGTAAAACAAAAATAAGAAGAGATATCTAATGCTTTATCAGGTTGTGATCTAGATCATAAACAAGAGTTCGTCAAAATCATATCTAAGTATGATGAGTTGTTTCAGGAACCTATAGGGTTGCCTCCTAAGAGGGAGGTTGAACATGAAATCTATTTGCAACAGGATGCTCCTCTTCCTAACATTGGTATGTATAGGTCATGAGTACTAGAGAATACAGAGATAAAGAAGTAAGTTCAAGAATTGCTCAATAAAGGAATAATAAGGCCATGTTCCTCTCCATTCAAATCTCCACTTGTATTAGTTTTGAAGAAATATGGTACGTGGAGGATGTGTATTGACTTTTGAGCATTGAACAATATTATGGTAAAGAACTGTTATCCTCTTCCCATAATTGATGATTTATTAGATCAGTTAAAGAATGTTGTTTACTTCATTAATCTAGACTTGAGAAGTGCGTACCATCATATCAGAATTGCAGAAAGTGATATATGGAAAACATATTTCAAGACAAAGCATGGCTTATTTGAATGGTTAGTTGTGCCATTTAGATGATGCAATGCATCTACTACATTTATGAGGGTAATGAATGATGTGTTTATGCCTTACATAGATGACTGTGTTATTTTCTACTTATATGATATTTTAATCTTCAGTTGAAGATGGGAAGATCATATAATGGATGTCAAGATAGTCTTTGAGCTATTGAAGAAGGAGAAATTGTATGTTAAGTTGTCCAAATGCGAGTTTGGAAAAATTTCTCTGGTATAGTTGGGTTACATTGTAGGGAATGGTAAGATAAATATAGATCTTGCAAAAGTAGAAGTTATTGTGAAATGGCCCAAGCCAACCACTATCACACAATTCAGGAGCTTCTTAGGAGCAGTACAATACTAGAGAAAATTCATTGCTAATTTCTCTTTTATAGCAGCTCCTTTGCATGCATTAACAAGTGTGAAACAAGTCTTTCAATGGGGAGGAAAGAAACAAAAAGCTTTCGAGATATTGAAGGAAAAGATAAGCACCACACTCATTTGGATCTGCTAGATATACAATATCCATTCAAGATTCAAACTGATGCAAGCAAATATGCCATGGGAACAGTGTTGATGCAACGAGGTAAACCTATATGTTATCATTTTGATACTTTTACTCAAGCAGTAATCAACTATCCAACAAATGATAAGTAATTGTATGCATTGGTACAAAGTGTGAAGAAATGGAAGCATTACTTAATGGGGAAGAATACCATAATTCATACAGATCATCATCCATTGCAATATTTGCAATCACAGACCAAGCTACAGTAATCACGAAGTTTTAGGTGGATGGGTTTCTTACAACAATTTCATTTGGTAATCAAGTATAAGAAAGGTATTCATAACAAGGTTGCAAATATGTTTTCAAGTCTAGTGATCAATGCATCTACAATATTAAGGTATGATCCCTTATTTCATGAAATTTATGTTGAACAATATACAAGGGATGATGATTTTAAAGATCTTTATATGGCTTTAATTCATGGAAATCAAAAGCTAGATTATCATATGCATGATAATTTGTTATATCATCTTGGAAATATGTGTAAACCCAGAGATGAAAGAGTAAATTTAATTAGAGAAGCTCATACATCTCTCATTTCTGTTCATTTTGGGGTTGGTAAGACATTAGAACAATTGCAAAGATATTGTTATTGGTCTCGAATGAATGAAACAATTTCCAAGTATGTAAAAGGGTGTGTTATGTGTGCCAGAAGTAAGCCTATAAATAGAAAGTTGGGATTATATACGCCACTTCCAGTACCTTCTCAACCATGGAAAAATATTTCTATGGGTTTTGTAAGGGTTTTTCCGATGTTCGGGATATGTCATGATTATTTATATGTCTTGGAATGCAAGTTTTCACAGTTAGTCATAATGCTTAGAAAATTTCTGGAAAAAACTGTGTGTCAGGTTTTGAAACGTTTGACATTTCAAGTGGACACTCCACCCATCATCAGGGACATAAAAATCTCTTGAAGATATTTTATGTTCCCGATGACAGGTGGAGTGTCCACTTGAAACGTCGGACGTTTCAAAAACTGACACATAGTTATTTCCATATATTTATATGTCATCATGGATAGATTAAGTAATATGTGTATTTTAATGTCATGCAAGAAATAGGTCACAACTGAACAAAAAACACATATATTATTTACTAATGTATGGGTTCATTTTGGACTACCTACATCTATTATATCATATCGAGCCTCTCACATTTTGGGAAACTTTTAGTCCCATTTATGGGAGCTAATGGACACTAAGTTAAATAAGAGCACAACTTTTCATCCACAAACATATGGACAAACATAGGTGGTAAACATAACATCCTAAATTATACTGCAACAAACATCCTAAATTATGGGATGAATAGTTTCTCTATGTAAAACATTCTTATAATCATGCCATGCATTCTTCTACTCATAGAAATCCTTTTGAAGTATGTTTGGTAGTTGCCTAAATCACCTATGGAGTTTGCTTTTGGAGAAGAAAGTAAAAAGAATGGACATGATGATACATATAAAGCTGAGAGGTTCATTCAAAGGATCAAATAGGTACATCAATCAATACATGAATATTTGGAGAAGAGCCAAGCCAAATACAAGGCTTGACATGATAAACATCGTGTTGATCATCAATTCCAATTTGGTGATCAAGTATGGTTACATATCAAAAAGGAAAAAATGAAAGGTGAAGATAAAAAGATCATTCCAATCCGATATGTTCCATTCAATATCTTAGAGAATATCGATACTAATTCCTTTAGTTTATATCTACCATCCTACGTGCAAATGTATTCAGTGGTAAATGTTGAGAATTTGAAACTTTATGAGCCTCCTATGATTATAGACGAAGATGGAAGTACTCAGGTTCTGACAATTGATTATTTTGCTCCAGAATACTTGGATGAGCTACAGGAAGATGTTGTTCTCGAAAGAATAATCAGGACTTCATAGCAAGGTGATGTGGAATATCGTCGAGTTGGTCTTAAAGGGGTAAAACCAAGCAAAGAAAAGTGGATTGAGATCAGGAAGGTGAGGGATATTTACCCTCACTTAGTTGTTGAGTAATAAAAATATTTGGTGCTCCAAAAGGCTTCCAATGGGAAGGAATAATCCAGTATGATCTAGAACGCTCACAGAGGTCCAGGAAGATCTAGAACACTCATAGAGGTCCAGAAAGATTCATAAATGCTCAAAAATTCACCATAGAAAATGCTCTCTAAAACCACCATCATTGTGTAAATATCGACGATATATTTCCAACGGTACAAAAATCACCTCAAACAAAGTTCGTATGCAAAAGTTATGGTTGGTTAAGGTTCATATCAAACTAGAGAAAAGTCAAGGTAAAAAGGGTCAAAGGTTACTCTTGTCACCACTACAAGGGTGACACGTGGCATGACCATACATCCATACAATGTTGATGTGGAAACACCATGGAGCACCACATGGCACACCATATGTCTGACCTAATAGGTTATTGGGGGTCTGTGTGGCATAGGTGAACCAATTGTAGTTTGACGCATGGCAATGATAAACCATTGAGAGGTTGCCACATGTCAACCTCCCATTGGCCATTTATGGATTAGGTTGTTCAAAATTTTAGTTGAGATCCTGGAGGATTGAACACGGGTCTCTCTCCCAACAAACCAACGAACTACCATTACACCATGCACATCAATTTTAACCACATATGACACCATATATATTTAAAGTTGTTTGTTTGATTCATTGGTCAAAAAAAGGGATGACAAATAAGCTCTCGACCCTGGTATATGTGGGTTTTCATATAACCATAACCCCAAAGTTTTTTGGGGCTATAACTAAATACCAACAGTTAAATCGTTATATATATATATATATATATATATATATATATATATATATATATAGTTGTAAAAAAAATGCAACAGTCGTGGAGTTTTGAACCCGCAACCTACTGCCAACAAATACAACCTCCCAACCAATGCACCATTCATGCCTATTGTTTAAGTGTACATGTATTTTTATAGTTAATGTCTTCCTATAGTTTTAGAGGAAGGTTTTAACCTGGCCCCCTATTTAATGGGAATGCAGACCTAGGCAAGGACAATCATTTACATAATACAAATTTAGTCTTGAGGTTTGTGCCAGAGGTATCAATACCTTGGGATTGCACCGTAATGTGTTGTAACGTACCCAACCACCCACAGGTGAGGCTACGCCACTTGATCTGACTACAACACACCCAACCACCCACAGGTGAGGCACGTCACAGTCCAGGGACTCACTTCACAGTGACTTATCTCAATTCAAATCACTTCTAAGTTAATTAAGAGACATGAAAACCACATCTATAAATAAAGATTCATGCCACAACATAACTAAGCCATGCACAGTCATAACCAATAAGCATGCCTATTCTAAATATTAAATTCAAAGATAAATACATGCACAACGGAATAAATCATACACATGTAAATAACCATAACAAAGAGCACTTGTCTTTTCTGAAACAAGACACCAAATGGATGCAGACCAAGGAAAATACACCCAATTGTAGACATTGTTGTTCCAAGTCTCAACAATAGTGTCACCCTCGAGCAAAGGCTATGAATCCACAAGGACAGTTCCAGAGTGTCACTCGGCTTCCCAAACCAATCAAGACTCAATCTCTCACAACCTTTCAACACCCACAATAATCCAAGCATGCCAAATCTCTTCTACCCAACCTACACAACCCAAGAGAATGGACCCCCTTCTCTGCCACATGGTTCCTCAGGCTTTTCATCTCCTTTCAGGGATCCAATGCAGTTGGTGCAGAATCTCCATGCTGGGACTCTTAGGACTCACAGTTGTGAGAAAAAATAAGCACAGACCAAAGCATCTCAGACATGTAGATCTTGATTCATGGCTGGAATACACCAATAGTATCTACAACCAAAAATACCATGGATTATCTTCAACAGTTTGTTTTCCTTTCCCAATCCAAGACACGAATGAGGAAAGATGAGTGGATGAAAGAATGAACGAATCTAAGAGTGAACAAAATTGATGAACAGAATGGTAAGGTGATGTATTGAACAATGAGAGAGTGAGTGAGTGGGAGAATAAAAGCAACCAAAAAAAGAACCAGAATGAGAACGAGAGTGAGAACCCCCCAAACAGACCAAGGATGGGTTTATGTAATTCTTGAAATTAAGGAACCACTTGGCTTCCCCCCAAGAAGCTCCTGTAACTATTATTCTCCATTCAATAAATAAGGGTAAATAAAATATAAAATAAGTACTTATCCCCTTAACCCCCCTCTCTTGTGGAATCATATCTCTCTATAACCCTTGTCCTTGTCTTTCTAACATCCAATGATGTGTTTTGTATTAATAATTATCAAAACATTGCATTTCCTAGGCACACTATGGCTTATGGCACTATGGCCTTTCATAAATTAACAAAATACAATATTTAATACGAGGTTCAAAACTTGGGGTGTTACATCCCCTCCCCTTTATTTTGACACTGTCCTCAGTGCATATACAAAACATAGATCAAAATCTCAAAATTTATTCAAAAATCCATGGGTACTCTACTTGCATGGCATCGTCATGATCCCAGGTAGCATCTTGAAGACCGTAGCAGGTCCACTGGACTTTTACCAGCTCTATAACTCGATTCCAGAGCATTTTGACTTTTCTGTCCAATATTCGTGTTGGCTAGACTTAAAAGTCTCCCTCTATCTCTACCTGAATCATATGCCAATCAATAACATGGTTAGGATCATGCACATATTTTTTTAGCAAAGAGACATGAAATACATTATGCACATTCATGGAAGCAGGAAATGCAAGCATGTATGAAACTAGCCCTATTCTATCCAATATCTCAAATGGACCACTGAATCTATCTGCTAGCTTTGTACAACTACCCAACTTCAAAGAGATCTTCTTGGGCTTCACTTTTATAAGCACATTCTCCCCCACTTTAAATTCTCTATCTATCATTTTCTTATCTGCATAAAATTTATGTCTATCTTGAGTTGCCTTTAAATTCTGCTTAATTCTAACCGTCTAGTCTTCCATATCCTTGAACAATTCTGGCCCAAGTACCACTCTGTCTGTTGGGTTGTCCCAAATCACTGTAGTATTTCATTTCCTTCCATACAAAGCTTCAAATGGGCACATTTTCAATGAATCTTGATACCCATTATTATAGGAAAACTTAACCAAGTGCAAGTAATCTTCCCACTTAGATGGCTTATCCATCACATACATTCTCAACATGTCTTCAATTACTCGGTTGACTCTCTCTGTCTTCCCATATGACTGTGGATGTTATGTTATGATAAAGTTCATATTTGTACCAAATCCTTTAAATAATCCCATTCAGAAATTTGAAGTAAACTTTGTGTCTCTATCCGAGACAATTGTCCTAGGTATCCCATGTAACTTAGCAATCTATTTCATGTAAATTTTTGCAATATTAGTTGTTATATGAGTTTTTTTTATAGGAACAAAATGAGAAACCTTTGTCAATTTATCAACCACTACCATGATCAAATCATGTTGTCTTATTGTCCTGGGAAATTTTGTTATAAAGTCAATGGTTATTACTTCCCATTTCTTCTCTGGAATTGGTAAGGGATGTAGTAAACCCACTGGGTGTCTATGCTTAGACTGCACTCTCTAACATTCCATACATCTGGTGATGTAATCATCAACATCCTTTTTCATTCCTGACCAAAAGAATTGTCTTCTTACTACTGCAATTGTTTTTTGGTAACTTGGATGTCTAGCATATGGAACATTATGCATTTCCTTAAATACCAAATTCCTAAGTTCTCCAGAAATAGGAACATAAATTCTATTTTTATGCATAAGTAATCCATCTTCCTTCATCTCATATTCTTTCATTTTATGTTGTACATCTTCTTGCTGTAAACTTTCCTTTACTTATAGGTAATGCTGATTTGTAACAACAACATCTAAAATTATGCTCTTCAAGTTTGACTAATGCATACTGACAGTTGTAGCATGCATGAGATGTACTCTTCTACTAAGTGCATGAACAACTTTATTTTCTTTTTCTTTGAAATGCTTGATGTCAAATTCATATTCACTTAAAAATTCCAACCATCTTGTTTTCGTGGCATTCATTGTTGGTTGTTCAAAAAGATACTTCAGACCACTATGGTCTGTTCTTAATTCAAATCTATTTTCCATGAGATAATGCCTCCACATCTTCAATGCGTGAACAATGGAAACAAAGTCCAAGTCATGTGTGGCATAGATCCTCTCATTTTCTTTAATCTTTATAGACTCATAACCAATGACATCTCCATTTTGAGTGAGGACTCCACCAAGCCCTTTCTTACATGCATCTGTACATACCACAAAACTTTTATTTGGGCCAACAATATTTAAAACAAGTTCACTAGTAAGTAATTCCTTCAATAAATTAAAGTTATCTTCACACTCAGATGTCCATTCGAATTTAATTCCCTTCTTTTGCAAAGAAGTGACGGGATGAGAAATATTAGTGAACCCTGCTATAAATCTTCTGTAGTAACTAGCTAACCCCATAAAATATCTGACTTATGAAACATTTCTAGGTGTTGGCCATCCTCTAATGGCTTCAATATTCTATGGATCCACTGCTATACCATGTTCTAAAATAATGTGCCCCAAGTAATGGATCTACTCTTGATAAAAAGAACACTCACTAATCTTGGCATACAACTCATGTTCCCTAAACACTCGCAATACCAATGTTTGGTGATGTTCATGCTCTTCCTATGACTTAGAATAGACAAGAATGTCATCCAGGAACACTATGACAAACTTATCCAAGTAATTTCTGAATATGCCATTCATTAAGCACATAAAGACAACTAGTGCATTGAAAAATCCAAATGGCACCACTACGAATTCATAATGTCCATACCTGGTTCTAAAGGTTGTCTTATGGATATATTCTTCCTTGATTCTTACCTGATGGTATCCCGATCTCAAGTCTATCTTGGAAAATATCTTTGCCTCGCTTAGCTGATCAAAGAGTTCATCAATTCTGGGTAGAGGGTACTTGTTCTTCACAGTGGATTTATTCAACTATTGAAAGTCAATACACATCCTCAAAGTTCCATATTTCTTTTAGACAAAAATTACTGGTGCTCCCCAAGGTGAAACACTTGGATGTATGTATCCTTTCTTCAACAATTCTTCCAACTTCATTTGTAATTCTTTTAATTCTAGTGTGCTCATTCTATAAGGTGTTTTTGACACCGGGGAAACTCTTGGCACTAAATCAATAGAGAAATATATCACCTTGTTTGGTGGCAACCCTGGTATTTCTTGGAATACATCTTCAAATTATTGTAGTACCAAAAAATATCCAAGGCTTGGCCCCTTTTTCTTTTCTTTCTCCTCCACATGGGCCACATACAAATGACATCCTTTTCTAAAACACATCTTCAGTTGTAAGGAAAAAATCTCTCTTATAGAGATGGATCTTGGAAATCCTTTCATAGAGATCTATTTTCCTTCTTCATCAAGACATGTAAATCTCTTGTTATGGCAATCTAGGACAACATGATGCTTTTCCAACCAATCCATTCCAATTAGAATATCATAAGATCCCAATGGTATGATATTTAGATCAACACTAGTATTCACACCATCAAGACTTACGGAACAACCTTTGACCATATCATGGATTCTCCTTTTGGTTCCAATGGCTAGATGTAGAAAACTTGATTTTTCAAGCTTACTTTTCTCCAAATGTAATCTGTCCACTATTTTAGGATCAATGTAACAATGATTTGATCCTAAATCAATTAAACTAGAAATAGGTTGATTAATGATCTTACCTTCGACCTCAATCATATTGGACTAGTACTCTGCTTGTCGATCATCTAAGGCAACATAAATTCTTCCCATGTATTCTATTGTTGTAGCCTCTTGGATGTTGTGCATGGTCTTCACTCTGTCATTTTTGTGAGGGAAATCCTTGTACATGTGATCTTCTTTTCATCCCCAACATTGAATTGGTGATCTTCCCCTTTTTCCCAAGGAGTATTCTTTCTTTGATTCATCCTTAGCATATTGGTCTTGATGATTTTTATTAAGTTCTTTTATGTTGAAAGTAGGTTTGAATCCCTTCTTCCTCTGATCAAAATTCTCCTTCCTCTTATCCTTCCAAGATTTTTGTAAATATTCTCTGCCCTTTCCTTGCTCATACAAGTATTTATCCTTCCTGATGATCTCAGTCAAAGTCATGGGTTCATCATATTGAATCTTCTCTTTATAAAAGGATGGTAATCCCCTTAAGAACCTCTATACTTCCACCTTCTCAACTTTTATAAACCCCAAATACTTCAACAACCCCAAGAACTTCCTTTCACGCTCTGCGATGGTCATGCTTCCCAACCTAAGTTCAAAGAACTCTTGCATTTTCTTGTCATAGAAGTGTTATGAAAGGTACTCCTTTTGAAAATATTTCTTGAACTGCTTCCAAGTGAGCCTACTCTCATCAATGCGTTCAACTTGCTTTAACTAGTCCCACCACATAAAAACTTTTCCATGTAAATTGTAGGTGAAAATTATAGCATCTAGGTTTGATGAATAGTTTTGCAGTTGAAAATATCTCATGAGTCCAAGCAACCATGCCTCAACATCATCTTCCATTTCCCTTTCACCGTCAAAGGATGGTGGATTAAGCTTCCTCAACTCTCCTTGCAAACTGTCCACTTCATTCCTTCTTCTTTGGCGCTTAATAGGAGACACCTATGGACTACTCATGGAGTCTTTAGATGCATAAGAAATTCTTGTTGAGTAAGGAGATGAGTGGTTTCTATGAGTTCTGCTAGCACTTTTTGAATAACCAACTTTCCTATGGTTATCTCTTTTTTCATGATACCTTCCTTCTTCCACTTATTTTGAGTTTGATCGTCTCTTTATTTTCCTCTGCAACTGATTTAAGTTATGCATCACTTGAGAATTTATCTGATTTTATTCTCTCATCAACTTTTCATTGTCTGCTTTGTAGCTCTACACTTTTATTTTTAGGCTTCTTATAGTCTTTATCAATGTCTCTTACTCCCCTCTGCCCTTGTGTCGGTTGGATTCTATCTCTGCATTACCAACTATGATATTATGATCTTATACCTATCTATCATGGATGGAGGCTCCCTCTCCTTCTTCCATTTCTTGAATACGCATTATGAACTGATATGTTTAAATACATTAATTCTGCAACATGTGCAAGCTACCATTTTGTTAGAATTATGCATATTAATTTTTTTTACCAAACAATGCTACATGTCCTTTTTCTTCTCAATTCATGAAGAAAATATATATCAGTCTGCATCATATAACACTTACATGTTATCCCTTAGTTGATACACAATTCAATTCTTCACAGGAATTTCCTTCAAACCATTTCCCTAGGTGACCACGACTCGAAACCACAGAATTAATCCTTCCTTAACACCTTGCTCCATGCTCTTCCACACAGGAGCTTGGGAAAAAAATATAATCGAGGGTTGGGTTACCTCCTAGGTCCTTTTTACCTTATTATGAGACTGACACTGGGACCAAATCCTCCAGACTTCATCCTTTGACTGTTCTCCATTGTCAACTTCTGGTTTCCCCCAGAGTTTCACTTTGCCAAAGTCTTCACTAACTCCACCAACAAAAATAAGACGGTCAAGACTTGATCTCTCGTTGAATGGATGGCCCTGCCCCTAGTTGGAGGCTTCAATGGAAATCAATGGTTGCAACTTAATCAAACATTGATATGAACGAATCTATGCCAATTTAGAAATTCAATGCTCTAGGGCTTCAGGACATTTAGTTCCTATGTCTCTCAATTCCCCCAAAGTGACAATCCTCTGAAGTACTTACCTTTCCTCCTTCTTTATCCAACGATCGAGAAATTTCTCGAAGGGATCTTAGATCGATGGGCTGTGTGCCTTCATGACTTCGAGCTTTGACACTTTTCATTGGTAGAAACTTGGAAACCCTTGGAGATGACACGATACGCTAACATCACCCAGGGTGATGTGGACCCATGGCATGCATGCCATGTGTCACTAAAAAATAAATAGATTGGGGTCTAAAAAGTGTTGAATTTGGGTGACACGTGTTCCCATACGTCCCCTGCCACACGACACAAGCCACGTCATCAATCGAATCTGGGACCTCGGAGCTCTGAGCTTTGGAATTTTCCTAAATCCAATACATGCTACCTCTCGGATAGTTGAATGCCAAAATGAAATCGACAGCTCACACTATTCCCACAACCAACGACTGTGATTAACTCTGGGCTCAGAGATTTGGGGCTTCTCGCTCCATATGACCCACACACTCCCGAACGCCAAAGTGGTGAGGTTCCAAAGCTCAGAAACCTCACTATCCTTCCACCCTTGCTATATATGATGACTCTAAACAATCCTGAAGTACTCCCCCCATCTAATGGTCGACGAGGATTCCAAGACATTGGTGCTCCGGGGTGTAACAATTAATCAAAGTTTAAAATTCCTGTAGTGAAAAATCCTAAAGTGGTCAATGCCACCCAACCACGATCAATGACAGAGATCCCTCCACTCCTCCCATCAGATTGGATGACTAACGAGGCTTTACAATTATTACCTTCCTACCAAGATCGCTGAAGTGATGAAGTTCTGAAGTACTTCCTTTCCTTCTTGGCTTCGATTGATGACTGGTGGTTGATTAGCCAGATCCGACGACTGAGACTTAATTCTCACCCAACCTCTTATTTGCCTCCATCAGATGACCCATGTTCACCTGCCCTCCGATCCAACGATCTAGATCTCTCTCGATCGCACAGTGGTGATTGCTCCCGAATTCAAAAGGAACAATCAGGATCCTTCAATCCCTTACTAAGTATCTATGACATTCTAGCTTCTGCATGGACTTTGCAATGTGCTTCCTCTTGATATTCACGACTTCAAGGTCATAACTCGATGCCAACCACAAGATCTTATCTAATAGATCCGGCCCATTCCATCCCGGTGTTTCAACCTATGGTTTTGATACTAATCTATAACGTACCCAACCACCCAAAGGTCGGGCTATGCCACTTAATCCGACTGCAACACACCCAACCACCCATAGGCAAGGCATGTTGCAGTCCAGGGACTCACTTCACAATGACTTATCTCAATTCGAATAATTTATAAGTTAATTAAGAGACATGAAAACTACATGTGGAAATAAATATTCATGCCACAACATAACTAAGCCATGCGCAGTCTTAACCAACAAGCATGGATATTCTAAATATTAAATTCAAAGATAAATAAATCATACACAAGTAAATAACCATAACAAAGAGAAATTATATTTTCTGAAACAAGACACCAACTTGATGCATACCAAGGACGTTCCACCCAACCGTAGACACCATTGTTCAAATTCTTAGCAGCAGTGTCACCCTCGAGCTAGGGATATGAATCCACAAGGATGGTTCTAGAGTGTCACTTGAC
>JASDQU011310013.1:15093-25270 GCA_032191745.1 Picea mariana
AGTCCAAAATCTCCATGCTGGGGCTCTCAGGACTCACAACTGTGAGAAAAAATGAGCACAAACCAAATAATATCAGACATGTAGGTCTTGATTCATGGCTGGAATACACCATCCGTCTCTACATCCAACAATACCATGGTTTCTCTTCAACAATTCATTTTCCTTTCCCAAGCCAAGAGACGAATCAGGAAAGACACATGGGTGAAAGAATGAACGAATATGAGAGTGAATGAAATTGATGAAAAAAATGGTAAGGCGACGTCTTGAACAATGAGAGAGTGAGTGAATGGGAGAAGAAAATAAACCAATAGAAGAACCAGAATGAGAAAGAGAGTGAGAACCCCCCAAACAGACCAAGGATGGGTTTATGTAATTCTTGGAATTAAGGAACCACTTGGCTTCCTCCCCAAGAAGATCTTGTAACTATTATTCTCCTTTAAAACAATAATGGGTAAACAAAATATAAAATAATTACTTAGCCCCTCAAGCCCCCTCTCTCATGGAATCATAGCCCCCTATAACTCTTGTCCTTGTTCGTCTAGCATCCAATGATGTGTTTTATATTAATAATGATAAAAAAATTACATTTCCTAGGCACAGTGGCCTCTTAATAATTGTTTAGGCACTTTGGCCTTTCATAACTTAACAAAATACAATATTTAATACAGATTTCAAAACCCGGGGTGTTACATGTGTGCAATAGGTTCGTCGATGGAATTTTATGAACTATATACTCATTTTTCTTGAAATTTCGCAAGGAATTCAATGGTGCACTCTGTTTATGAGTTTGAACAACGTGTAAATAGGTTATTTTAAAACACAATCATTTGAGCATTAATAAAGATGTCTCTATTAGAAGTAGACCCAAAGACGTAGTCCAAATTGGGTGAACTCTGTTAACACAATTTTGTATGTGATTTTGATATTGTTGTTCTATTTCGCTTAGTTAATTGCAAGTTGTTTATCATTAAAGTGAATTTGGATAAATAAGCTAATTCACATGTATATTTCAAACAGTCAAACTATCATTAATATTTTGAAGATCAAGTAGATGTGTATGTGTATTAAATAATAATTAGCATCTAATGATTTTTTGAATCACTTGAGGCCTCAACTGGCCCTGAGCCTTTAGACTTGGAGGACCCCCTATTTTTCTTTAAACAAGTCTCATCAGTCGACTCTTATTGGAGGACCCTTCCTTTATTTTGTTCTTTTATGCTTAAATGATGATCATGAGATAATGGATGAAGTGTTTGAATGAAGCTATACTTAACCATCATTAATTTGAATGCAATGTTGCTAGATTTGTATTAATTTGAATCATGAACGCTATTTTCCTTTCAAGTGTTTTCCATTTTCATTCCTCACATTTAAATTCATCACATCCTTGTGATTATGTATTATTGGTTGATTTGAATGAAGTGTCTCTAACCTATTTGATTCCTATAATGAGAAGGTACTTATAAAACCTTGTCATGAGACTAGATATTGCGAATATTGTTTCCATTATAGACCCAATGAGAACACAAGAATGTGTTGGGTAACATATATGAGACAAGTGTATTTTGGCATGATCACCAATGGGTATGCATGCATATTAAGATGAGGCCTGTTAATATGAGGATGTGTACATATATCAATGAGTCAAGTTGTGTTTAATAATGCGACAAGACATTCCAATGAACCACACATTTGCATGCTAGGTTGTTGGTTTGTTCTGAAATGGATCATTATATAATTTTTCATCTATCTCGGTACTTTTTGGGTGGGAAAATTGGAGGAATTCACTTGTAGGGTTTATTTTAGTGGTAGGTCCCAGGTTGGAGATTTGGGGTGTAGAACCTTCCAAATCCAGTTTGAGGCATCAAATGGCACTTTTCGGGGTCAATTATTTGTTATAATATCTCACAACCCCTTAACATTGTTCCATATGCCAAGATCTTTCCAACGGTTCAAAAGTCACCTCAATCAGATATCATATGTGAAATTTATGCCTCCTGAAAGTCAACCTACCTTGTTGACTGCCATGGTACTGAGTGGATGACATGTCAACCCCCATTACACACACATGTGGGGTAGTCATGTGTGGAATTTTAATAATATTCTATAAGTTATAAAACCCTAACATTAATTGAGGGTTGAGCCATGAAAAAACCCTAAAACTATATGACTATCAAGTTATTATAAATAATGGACCACTAGGAAGAGAAGGGGTTCCATTCTTTTAGCATTGTACTTGTTCCATATTTGAGTAGAGAATCTAGGAGTGGTATTTTAAAGAATAATAAATGAGGTAGAATATTTTGTAGCATCCATTCATGCCACAATGTCACAGACAAATCCATAGTGAGCACCCTTTTTCTTTGTACTTGCATTTCATAACTGAAGAAAAGAGATTAGAGCATAGGCCTCACCTACTAGATAAGTTTTCTCTTGTATTAGGTTTCCCAGGTCACATATTTTTTTCATGTGTGTGAATGGTGTGTTCATTTTCTTGTTCTTTCATTTTCAAATTTCAACTATTTCCATAAACTTGAACATTAAGATAGTAATAATAAATATGAGATCTAAGGAAATTACCCGCATAATAAAAGATTTTAGAATATTGTAAGATATGTTGTGATGAACTATTCCAGTGGAATATCCATGATAGTTTATAGATCATGGATTCTAGTTACAAAAAGGGAACATGAAGGGTTTTTGTGTGCATGTGATGTAAGTTCGCATTGTGAGGTACATGTGAGATTTCAAAACCCACCTTGTTGATGTATTACCACATCTAATAACATAATATCACGAGGAAACACACAAGATTGCGTTAGAAGGTTGTGTGATTCAACACCAAATATAATTAAAAATAAAGAATGGTGATATGGTAATTTGGAAGGGAAAATAACAATTTTAGTGCCTAATCATGATCTCTTTTCTTATATAAGATTCTTGGACTCATTCTACATCATTGAAAGGATTTCAATTGAGTTTCAGGGTGACAAAGTGATTCTAGCCATGTTTTTGTCATAAGCATGTTTATCACTTGGAGATCACCTTCACTAATAAAATTTAGTCCAATGAACAATGTGTTATAGAAAGATTTGCCTCACCCCATGCAGTCTTGCACAGAGGGCCTTTTTCCATTTCCCTATGCAAAATTTTCATCCCTTTCTGCAAATCCCGGAGCTAAAAATACATTTTTTCCACATATGCGCACCTTGCCTACTATACAACATGCGTATACACAGGTTGCACCACTACAACCCACGTACATCGAGAAATATGCCCAAAAATAAAAAATAGTGTCGGGTTTGCATGTAATGATAGGAGATCAATGATCCTTGGCCTTCCATATACTAGAAATGTTCTGAATCAGTCCTTCAGTTCTACTTGAAGGCTATAAATGGGCCAATTCCAAGCTATGGAAAAGAGGATAAATAATTCAAATTTGAGAGCAAAGTTACTCTGGAGGAATTATTCACTTCACATTGAGTTTGCATCCCTTTATCCTTTAAGTCTAAAAATAGTGTTCAGCTCCCAAGCTCTTCCCTTATTGAGCAAGAATTCCATTGTCTCTCTTACATGAGCTTGACTTTGGTGGAGGATTGAAATGGTGGAGTCCCTGCTGGAAGGAACTTAGTTTCTCCGTACCGAACTGTACCGACATGGAAGTCTGTAACTTATTCACTTGTGTTGATCATATATTAATAGAAATACTCTTTTCTTGTCCAATTGATATCTTGAAAATATTTGAATTATTATTCCATGGGCATATTTGTTATGAATGTTAATGGATTATGCTATTGAATATGCTAACATCATGTATTATCACATATGTTTTCTTTCCTTGGTCGTTGAGAACTCGTTGCAGGTATATCGCTTTGGGTCAAGTGCTCAATGGTGAACTTTATCGAACGTTTGAATGAGGTAGGCCTTTTATCTTGTCTTGCTAGCATATTTTTTTATATAGCATACTTGGGAATAAAGTTGATTTCTGCAGTCATTTCTGTCTGTTGTGGTTTGCCTCTAGCCATAGAGAAATTTTCTTTGTAACATAATTGGTGACCATACTGGGGATTGAATCTTCTTTTTTGGGGTTTGGAGTGTTGTTCTCCTTATATTTCTCTCGTTTATATTGTGTTTCTTGTCGTATCATTGCTTGACAACCTATGTTCACTCTGGGTCTAAGTCTTCATCCTTCTCCTTATCCTAGATGTGTTTTTAACACATATACGTGGGTTTTTTCTTGACAACTGCGTATATACGTGTGTTGTCCTTCTGCAAGCTAAGTACATACACGCTTTTCCCTTGACCAATCGCATACATCAACCTCTTTTGCTTATTTTCTAGGTTTGGTGGTTGTTGGGTAGGTTTTCATGATTGATGAGTCTTCTTGGGTCTCTTTAGTGACTATTAAGTGTCCGTGGGATGACATGAGACCTGTCTTTGGTTGAATTTTTGAGCGGTGCCTTTCTCATCATCTTTTAATTTTTATTGTCCTTGTACATTGGGTTGGATGTTTCACTCCTTGGTATCCTACTTGATTTGTCTCTTTATATACACAGTAGACTCTTTATATATCAAGTTGTTCCGTTCATACATTTTCATTTTTCTTATATTGAAAATACAAAAATATTAGGCATTTTGCATTGATTGAAATTTTGATCTTTTGAGTCTTTGTCATTTATCTTAGTGCATGTAAAGAAAGATTGCATTTTTTATTTAGAATTTCAGAATTGAATTGAAAATTGCATTGTTTTTAAGAAGCATATCATTCATTGAAAATTGAAGTTAGGAATTTTCATTGTATTCATATTTACTTTACTGGATGAGTCATAACATCACTAGTTTCACGACCGCACCTTTTTTAGTAAGCATGACCATTAAAATTAACACTATAATTTAAAATTGATTAGTAACGATTTTATTTTCTAGGGTGCACAAACTAGCTTAGGATTTAGTTCCTTGGAATAGGATTTTGTGAGTAAAATTCTCCAAGGCTATTAAATCAACATATGTGTCTGACTAAGGGAGTGGATAAATCCATTGTATAATCGATAAGATCTGTAGGCTTCGCTTTCACCACAATTAATCACGAGGTCACACAGGGTCGGTTGAATGGATATCCCCCGGATAAATTCTTAGCATCAGAGATATTTCTGGGGATCTATTTGTATATGGGGATCTTTCTAGTGCCCTTACCTCCATGAGAGGTGGTGCTTTCAAGGTTTCAAGATTTTCTACCTTGCCCATATGGTGGACCTGAATTATGCATGCTTGCCTATGCATCGGTTATACAATGGTTTCTTAGTTGCTTGACTTAGGTACCACATAGGTTACTTGAAGGGGTTATTCTACAGGTGCCCTGGGTTAGATAAGGGTCAGACAAAACACAAACTTTATTGAGGATTACCTCTCCGAGGGGATTTGACCTACTAGTTGTTAATCCCATGAGGGCCCTTATAACTGATTATGTGACCTCTGATCTTTATCAAGGAGTCTCAAGCCCCTCTTAGGCGAGGCATACCTATTTTAGGGAGGGAGGCCCCTTTCATCCACTTTACCCTGTTTGTGTGCATATTGGCCATTTGATTATTTTTGGTGGGATCTTTGATTACTAGTTGGCCTTAGGATTCGTTTTTATATCCTGAGTCTTAAGTCATCATGGAGTCGGACTAGCTTCCCCACCGGTCTCACCGCTTGTTACATTTGCCACTGGATTTCGAGTCTTTTCCTTCTAAAAGGTGTATAGTTATTAGACATGGTACACACACCTCCACTTTTCATACTTTTGATTCTACAAGGATGAGTACTGAACTGAGTCATTAGAATACTAGGAGCCCCTCGACTGCCACACCTACTATAGTTAATGGCACCCCTTTGACTTCTGCAACCACAATGGTTGTAGTGCCGGAGGAACCTATCATCACTGCTACCCGTCCTATAGTGATTTCTCAACCTATTGCCACAAAACCATTTGGGTCTCTTGGTCACTCACCGGGCTATAATTTTCAGTCCATCCCTATGGCCTCTAGTCCTTTTCCCTATGGTATGTCGAATTTTACTTCGTAGTTTTCAAAATCCATCCCAACTTGTGGCCCTAATGCTAGCATTGGACTTGGGGGAATGACTCCTCCTTATAATCCTTTCTCGTTTGATGTCTCTCAGATCCCTCAAATGACTCCTACTATGGGAGGCATTCCTTCTTTTAACCTCGGGTCTAATCCTATTGCTTCTGGGTGGAACAACCAACCTGGCGGACAAGCTTCTTCTCAAGTTCCGTCCTATACTATCACCTCCTCAGTGCCAATTCTGACCAACACTTTTTGCATGACGAATCCACCTTTGTCCTCCAGATTCACACCCGGAGGAGGTCAGTTTCACACCTTGGGAAACCCTCAACTTGAAGCCACTCTGGCCGGGGGAAATTTTTATAACCCCCATTAGAACATTTCTACTGGAATGATTCCCAACCAACCTCTTACAAATCAACATGGAGGAGGGTCTTACAATATCGGACAGGGACATGGTTCTTACCAGAACTCTGGATGGGTTGCAGTTCCCCAAACACAATCTTTCTAGGGAGCTTGGAGCCAGATGTTGCAACCTCGTCTCCATTTTCTAGACACGCTTAATCTGTCAGAATTGTCTAAGTTGATGAATGACCTTGTGTGTCATGATCCTACATGGTCCCCCTTCCCCACCAAAATTCCTTCAGACATTCTGAAATTCGAATCTAAGAATGGTGAGGATCCCGATGATCACGTCACCACCTTTCACCTATGGTGCTCTTCAAATTCCCTTAATGACGATTCCATTCGGTTAAGATTATTTAAACGCACCCTCATAAGGGTTGTTGCGAAATGGTATATTGAGCTACCTAGGGGGGCATATGGGACCTTTAGGTAGATGGTGCTAGTCTTCCTTAACCACTTCTAATTGCCGGTTCATTACGATGTTGGCCTAGAACTTCTTTCGACCTTATGCCAGGACACCGCCACTCATATCTCGGATCACATCCAGGAGTGGCGTAGATGAAATAGGTTTATCAAGACCTACATTCCCCTGGACTTCTTGTTAGAATGGTTCCTTAAGTCTTTGTAGCCTCCTATCTCGAAGGATGTTGCTACATTTAGGGTTACATCTGAGGAAGAAGCTATATTCAAAGCCCAACAATTATATAGTGTATACGCTCAGTATGGGATGTTATACCGGACTCTTCCTGATGCACCGAGGTAAAACTATGACCCTAGAAAAAATCTCGTACCTCATGTCGATGGCATTGTCGACTCCGCTAGTGTGAAATCCACGGACTCGGTGACAAGCCATTTGAAATATTTGTCTCTAAACTAGTCTACAGAAGGGCCAACTTCATCCGTGTCTTCCAATCCCACTCAGTTAGCGGATATACATTCCATGCAATCGTCGATCGACCCAAATGGTAACCAACAAATAGGCGGGAATAAGAAGAAAGGACGTAATAATAATCGTAAGGATGGGAAGAATAATAATAAACCCAAGGAAAATGGTAATAATGAGAAGACAAATAATAATGCTAGTGAGGGAAAGAAAAAAAGGCGTAAGGTGAAATTTACCTGTAAGCTTTGTACATATGACCATCTTACTCATTTATGCCTTAAACTTGTGGAAGCTGCGAGGCTCTTATCTTTACTTCCTGTCGTGCTAATGAATCCTTTCCCACATAACTAGCACATGGTCTCGAGCTTCTCAAATGTCGAAAATGTGGCCGATGGAAGTCAAAAACCATTGACACAAGACGATGATCGTTTGTGTATCAATACGGTCAATTCTCTGGTTAATGTAGCCACCCGGTGTCACGATTACAGTTCCTCATAGACTAGACCTCATCTAGAATCTCCTCCTCCTCCTCCAGATATGCCTTTGCAAATCAAAAAACTGGAGCCCCCGCCTTGTATTTAGAAAGGAGTACTCAAGTGCTCTACCCAAAATCCAAATGCTAGAGCCACCTAGAACTACTCTATTGTCGAGGACCTAGGTCAAACCCCTTGTGCGATGTCGGGTCTGGAGGTACTCCAAACGTGTCCTTCACAAAGGAATGCCTTGCTATCTGCGTAGAGATATAGACCCTAGTGGCTCAAAATTTATCAAGTTTGATGTCACGTATGTGAAACCTCACTTGCCTTACCATGTGGCATTCCAAATCCACATGGGGTACTCAAAGTATACCATCAAACGTGTGGTTGTTGATGAAGGCATTGCTACGTGTATGATGTCCCTGATATGTTGGAAATCTCTCAGCTCTCCGACTCTTTCTCAATCACCGACCATGTTGACTACTTTTGACAGTCATTCTTTCCACCCTCACGGTATTCTTCTTGCCTTTCTAGTATAGTTAGGTGGGAAGACGATAGAGGTGGATGTCGAGGTGGTTGATGCACCCCTCGATTATAACTTATTACTAGGACACAATTGGACTTATGCTATGACTGTCGTCATATCATTCATCTTCCGTACTCTTTGTTTTCGTCACGATGGGAAGATCGTGACGATCGATGATTTATCCTTTGCTTATGCTAGCCCCAATGCATATATTGGACTGTCGATCCCCATGGTCGACAATTCTCAACCGACAACTGAGAATATCGGTGTCAGAATGTATTCATCCCTTATGGGTACCTTCAACTTCATGGCACCAATTCACCATGTTTATGCCATGTCCAGTAGGATCATTTTTTCAGAGACACTAGTACATATTGGAAAACTTTCAACATTCTATTTGCGACGTTATGGACAAAACTGGCCATACTGTCAAAAAATAGAGGAATTTTTTTTTTCCATATTGCCCGATAACGTCGCAAGTGCGACGTAATACAAACAGATTTTTCTATTGCCACGAAGACATCGCTATTGTGATGCCATTGGATTGTCGTCTATGTTGCGACGTTTGTAAAATAGTCGTCACAGTTGTGACGTGTTGACGGGAAAATTTGACTTGCCATCAACTGGAAGAATAGATCTGGTTCGGGGTTGTCTAAATATAGATCTGGTCCGGGGTTGTCTAAATATAGATCTGGTCTGGGGTTGTCTAAATAAAAGAACAACACTTTCTTTTTTTTAAGATATTAAACAAATAAATACTAAATGAATACGATTGAAACAGTGACACAAAAACAATCAAAGCTAATTAATGTAATCATTGTTTCATTCATAAACAATTTTAAATAATAAAAAAAAGAATGCATCTACTAACCTATAACTGATCAATCAAATGAGTTTATCTTCCTATGTTGTATGAGCTCCTGCCTGTATTGTTGTTAAGGGAAACCTATAACAAAACAATACTAGCACTTCTAGAATACATTCAAAGAAGTATTTGATATTGGAATAAATTAATAACAACAGAAAGACATTTAATTAAAAAATCTTGTGATCTTAAGATGATCAATATTTAAGAATGAGAGAAAACTCAGATCTGAATATTGATTTTATCCAACATTTAACATTAAGAATAAATTAAAAAATGATCAAATGATAGATCAATCACACATAAAAAATGGAATAAGAAATTATGGACAACATATAACATTTAACAGTATGAAAACACCATATGATGACAAGCTAAAGCTAAAATCAACCATAATAACATTCTCATAATACAACAGTAATGAAAGAACGAAATGGAATAAGCATCACACAGGTCTAAAGCCAAAGATGAATTGTTTTCCCATATTCTTTCTGAAAATCACATGCCCATATTGTAGTCCTGGAAGAATTTTTAAGATAATAGAATCTTAAAGATTGAAACAAATTAATACATAAATGATAACAATTAACCATGTATTGATAAAATAGACTAAAGTTAATTTAAATCAATGCATAATCAATTATTCAAAGAATATGAAGATATTATAATGAAAATAAAACCATTTTACTCATAGGACAAAATCCATTAAGCAACCTAGAATTCCATATTCTTCTTTGAAAATACTCGTCCATTCTCCCAAAGATTCCAACCATCCGTTACTCCATTTGAAAAGAAAAAAAATTTACAAAATAAATAATATACAAAAGAGAAAGGATTAGAATCCTCCTCTCCAATTCTTGGATCTTTGGCTCTGAACTTTCTCATATATTTATACAATGAATGAACAATGTGGGTGTCACTATTAATTTTCGCCACTTGAAATTTTTCTCGTAAAGAGAC
>JASDQU011310014.1:0-15835 GCA_032191745.1 Picea mariana
TGTGTTAGTCTTACGTTTATGTTTGATAAATCTTAAGTTAGTGCAATGACTTATCTTCTATGTATCTCAGTGTTAATATTTATGCATACTTTTGGTTATAATCTATCTCAGATCAATATTACCTTCCATATCATGTTTTTCTAGATGATTATTCATTTTGTGAAGGATTCACTTCTAGTTGTGATATATGATGAAGACATTGTACTAAGTTAATGATGTAGAGGAGACATAAAAGTCTTGGTATGAATCAAAAATGAGGACAATGAGAGAAGTTAGGGATAAAGATCTCATAGAATCAGTTGAAATATTCATGGAGATATTATTGGAGATAGCTATGGACATGGTTGAATTGAATATCTAATTATGACATCGTTGTTATCGTCGCGTATTTCTATATAAAGAGACTCATTGTACAACAAAACCACACACGAGAATGGATTAATTTAATATAATTTCTTGAGTGTAAACTCTCATAACCCCCTTGTGTTTGAGTTTATTCACTTCCAATCTTATTCCCAACAATTGTTATCAAAGTTGATGGTGTTATTGAATTGTAGTTTGGAAAGTATGTTCTTGTCAAGGTGGAAGACAATACAATGGCCTTGTTGTTGAATAAGTGGATCACATGGAGAACTATTGTGATTTAGAATAAATTTTGTTTTGATATCGCAAAGAGTGATGATTAATTGCTATCATGGTATACATTACACAACTATTATTACTTTTGGGCATGAAGCATAGATCTACAATGTTTTTTGCAATTGTTGAGAAGAGTGATACTATCTAATATGGAAGGCACGCGATTCCAAATCCAATTGGAAATGAAGATATTTAAAAATGATCCTCTTTTCTATCTATATGTCAAATGTAGTGCTAGTTAATACATTTCTTGTTCCTTACTTTAGAAACAAATATCAAGTGTGTTAATTTGCAGTTTAGTGAAAAACATTTGGCTTATGTGTTGATAGACCAACATTGGCAAATTAATTGATGGATTTGGCATATCCATTGTTCCATGGTGACACAAAAAAGAAACCCATGACATTGAGATTAGAGGAGCCCCTGATAAATAAGGGAAATGTAGTACCTTTTAAAAGGATAAATGATATGCACTGGATCATTATATAATTTGTCATCTATCTTGGTAATTTTTGGGTGGAAAAATTGGAGGAATTGGCTTACAATGCTCATTTTAGTTGTAGGACTAGTGGTCTAGGTGCATCCATCATTGGTCAAATATTGGAAATTGACCTCTAGGAGGTCTTTAGAATTTATAAAAGGGAGTGGGTTACCTTAATTAAAATTTGTATTTCAATTGTAATAGATTCTAATTCTAGAAATATTTTGTAAGACGAGGTTGGATTGTTGTAGCTTCCCACAATTATGTAGGAGTAGGAATTGGTTAGAATGAAGATAGAGTCAATATGGAGGTTAAGAGTTTTAGGCTCAAATTTGATATTTTCTAAAAATAGACAATTTGACCCCATCCTTAGTGGATCACGATCAATTGTCCTCATAACGCATATAGCCATAGTTTGATTTTGTAATCGAGAGAGATACAAAGAAGAGGGTCGAGAGGCCAAAATAATGTAAGAGTTAGTAGGTTGGAGCAGTGAATGGGAATGGGGAGATGAAGTGTAGAATTTCTATGTAATAAAGATTGGTAATGGAGTTATTGTGTTAGGCCTCCCCTCATTCTGAGTCTTTTCTGGTTCAATTTTCTTATTCATTGGTCATGCGTGTGTGTGAATATTTGAATAATAGGATTGCAAATTAAACTAGTGTGATTGTGAATCATATTCTCTTTACAAATATATATGTAAATAATTGAAGGGTTCAATGAAGTCCATTGTGGGTGACAACCAATCCTTAACTAATTTTATTTGTGACAAGAGAAAGTTGTTGTAAATAGAGGACATGATGGTTTGATCTCAATTGGAGAGGAATGAGATAAAAAGAAGGATATCAAATAAGGAATCTGATCTTTGGAAGACGGTGGCTCAATTCCATTTGACAATACATTGTGAAATTGAAGATTGGGTTAATCTAGGTCTGTAACATTCATCAAGAAAGAGGAATTATTGCAAATATTTGAGGTGCGAGTATTGGTGAAAGCACATGCTTGTAGAAACCTTCAAAAGTCAAACTTAGCAACTGAACCATCCTTCACTGCAAAGAAAAAAGTCTTATATTCCCTCAGTGACCAGTGACCTGGTTAAGAAAACTGTCAGATAATATGACCCATCAAGGAAATTCTATTAATGAGACCAAAGCATCCTTAAAAAGGTGCATTGTTATTGTGTCTTGGCGGCTTGGTAATTGGTTAAGTGAAGAGGTTTCAGAAAGGGATAAGAGTGTTTAGGTTGATCCAATTCCATCATTTTTGGTAATAGAATAGTTCCTAATACCTGTTTTTGGGTATGGAAACAATTTCTAATAAGCAAATGCTAAATATTATGGATATAAGTGAAGGTGAAAATAGAGAACACTTAAGATCACAAAGGAGACATAGAAAGTAATTATGTATTTTGTATGTTTATATTTAAACTATGGAAAAAATATGTGTTTGTTGAGGTAGCAACAAAGGTGAACAAGAAATTGGTGGTCATCCCTACAACTATTGAAGATAAAGAAGTGAAGGAAGAAGAGAAACATAAGCTCTTGAGAAAGTGTGAAAGTGTATAATCCTATACCTATTGCAGCCAAGGACAAAAATATTCTCAGAAGGTTTTAAGAGGACAAAACTAGAGATACCAAAAGGCCAGGTTCAAGATGGTAACCTTGGGGAGGTATTGGGTAGCAGGCTAGAAACAAAATATCTACAAAAGTGGTTCATTACAACCAACAATGAGCACAATGAATCTCAAAGAAATGGATATGAACAATGAAATGAATGGCTCAGAGGTAGGAAATTTCCATAGAAAGATGAAATCATATGCTAATGAGTTAGGAATTGAAACCATAATGTCTTAATTAAAAGAGAGACTAAGTATGATGGTAAATATGTTACAGGAGAGAGTTGAAGAAAATGAGAGATATTTTTGGAGAATGAGATAGAAGGTCAATTGGATTATTGTGTAATTATTTGCAAGGAAGTTGAAGCATAGGTTGAAATTGTAGTTTTAGATAAGGAGAAACTTAGGGAAGTTGAATGTAGAAAAAAGTCTTTTGAAGAAAGACAAATAGTTTGTATTTGTTAGCCAGAGCAAGGACCAATCCCTGGAGAAGATGATGATGTGGATGATATTCTTGAAGAGAGCCGCATGAAGTGATTGGAGTATTTGATCCAACAGAAGGAGAAGATGCCAAAATCATTAAGTGAGTCTAAGGAATCTCAAGGGTTTCAGACCAACTATTTGTGTGAGCGTGTGTTTGTAGGCTATGAAGAAATTAAAGAGAGACAAAACCAATAATTTCTCATAAAATAGGAAGAGACAAAATTGTCTCATGAAGGTGATCAAAAGTAGGATCATTTTTAATCAAGGTATCCAGAGTTTGAAAGGAAAGTGCAGGAACCTGTCATAACAATGAACAATACATAATTGGCTCATAAAGAAATACAAGAATAGGACAAAAATTCAAGGACAACACTTAGATGTAGTGCCAATGGATACTGAAGAAGAATTAAGGGTGTTGGAAGAGTGGCTAGAAATTCCCAATAATGTTGAAGGAGTTAAAATCAGTCCTAAAAAGAAACCAATAATTCTTAGCAACAATATTATAATTAAATAAGTAGAAGGAAATTGGAAGGGAAACTCTATAATAGGTCAAATGGAAGATATAAACAATTTGCAATATGAAAGGGAAGAGATTTTAGAGGGAAGAAGTACCTCATTGATGGAAGGATCCCCAACAAATAAGGTTTCATCTTTTGAAATAACATAAAATATAGAGAATTCTAAATTTCAAGAAATGTATGATCTTTATAAATATGGAAACCAAGAGAATCTAATAAATCAATCTTCTACAAGGTAACAAGAAATAAACATAATGAAAGAAGTGTTATAAAAACAGGATCGCAGAGCAATAAAATAAAACAAATGTGGAAATAAAATGCATTAGATACACAATACAATAGAGACACATATATACTTGGTTCACCTAGTGTGGGCTATGTCCACAAGAGAAATTTCTAGGTACTTCCTTCTATTATCCAACAAATGAAGGGATACAACCTAAAACACACTCATTGTAACTTACACTTCTTTCTCTCACTGTCTCCTCTCTCAGAATACAATATTCACAAAATTATGCATAACCGCAATACAATTTTCCTCATAAAAGAAGGTTCTTCTAGGGCAAAAAACCCTAACATAACTTCTACCGTCAGATATGTGACCTTATAATGAATGGTCCATATTTACTATGAAATTACAATATACATTTACAAGGAAACTTTTCCTTCAGAGGCTTTTCCCCAGAACCCCCACCAGGGGCTCGCTTTCCCTCGGAGCCCCCAGCTAAGGGGATCGGTGCCCCAGATCCCACAGGGGGGAAAAGCCCCCCCTGCAACTCCCCTACATAGAGGGGTGTATAGTCATTTGGGGTGTAAAGTCTTCATGGGGTATAAACATGACTAAAAAAAATACATCTAAATCAGGAAGATAATCAAGCTCCATGACCAACAATCTCCCACTTGGAGACTGATCTCAACAACTCCACCGTTGATGTATCTGGTGGAATATGATCCTTATTGGATGTGGAAAATTTATCATCTTCAGATTCATGCTTGAAGTCCTATTGAAACTGATCAAGAAATATGTTTCTCCCTAGTTAGTCCCTTTGTTAACATGTATGCAGTATTATGTCTAGTCTGTATGTTTTCCAACTTCAAATGTCCATATTCCAAGATAGATCTTATGAAATGGAACCTGATTTGTATATTCTTAGTATTTGAATGGAATACTGATTTCTTTGCAAGATGAATGGAACTCTCACTATCCGAGTACAACCTACTATTCTTTTGCTTCTTTCCCAATTCCTCCATAAACCTATGTAACTAAATAATCTATTTACTAGCCTTTGTAGCAACAACATAATATGTCTCTATTGTTGAAAGTGCAACAACCTTTTGTAGTTTTGAAACCCAACTTATTCCCATTCCACCTATAGTAAAAACATACCCTGTGGTTCTCCTCTTGCTATCTTTATCACCTGCCATATTTGAATCAACATACACCTTTAGAACAATGTTTGAACCTCCAAAATACAATGTATGAGTAGAAGTACCTTTCAAATACATGAGAATCCACTTTACTACCTCCCAATGTTCTTTGCCTGAATTGTTTATATACCTACCTACAAATCCCACTACATGTGTAATATTTGGTCTTATGCAGACCATCACATACATCAAGTTGCCAACTAATGATGTATAAGGGACCCTGGACATGTATTCTATCTCGTCCTATGTCTTGGAACACATTTCCTTGGTTAATTTGAATGATTGACCAAAGGTGTACTAACTGGTTTTGGATTCTTCATTCTAAACCTCTCCAACACCTTCTCTATGTACTCACCCTCAAACAATGTCAATTTGTGATTTTTCCTGTCTCTTGTTGTTGTCATACCAAGGATTTTCTTTGCAGCACCAAAATTCTTCATCAAAATGGATCAACTAATTTCTTCTTGAGCACATTTATATCCTACATATTATAACCTGTAACAAGCATGTCATCTACATATAATAGCGATATAATATAGATTCCATTCTCTATCCGTTTAAAATGAACATAGTGATCAAAATGACATATACAGTAACCTTGTTCTATCATAAACATGTGAAACTTAACATACAATTGCCTTGGAGCTTGATTTAAGCCCTACAATATCTTATTCAACCTGCATACCAAATTTTCCTTCCCTTTGACCTCATACCCATGTGGTTGTTACATATAAATCTCTTCCTCCAAATCCCAATGGAGAAAAGTTTTTTTTACATCTAACTGTTCAAGATGAAAATCTTATACTGCCACAAGACTTAAAATAGTCCTAATTGAAGTCATTTTAACAACAGGAGAAAATATTTCATCAAAATATATACCATTCTTTTTTGCAAACCCCTTTACAACAAGTCTAGCCTTGTACCACTTTTTGCCTCCATATTGTTCCTTCAACTTTTAAACCCATTTATTCTGCAATGATATTTTTCCTGCATGAAACTAAACAAAATATCAATTCTGGTTATTTACCAGGGAATCCATTTCCTCTTTCATGCCTTTCTCCCACTTCTTTGTAGTGTCTACCTTCATTTCCTCTTCATAGCATTCTAGTTCAGTAGAATCAGTCAAAAATAAATAATGCAATGAAGAAGAGTATCATTCAGGGGGTATACTTAACCTGATAGATATTCTAACAACACTTGCAGGAGTTTGAGGTACCTATTTCTCTTGTTGTTGTACATTTTGATTTTCTAGTACCTTTGGAATTTCTTTTTCAGTGATCTCATCAAGCATGTGTATTCTGGTTTTATTTTTTCCTGTTTCTTTCCCTGCAAGTGATCTTTGTACATGACCTTCTCATTGAATATGACATCTCTACTCCTAATGATGTTTTGATTTTTATAATCCCATAAGAGATAACCAAAATCATTAACAATGTGTCCAATAAAGATACACTTTTTGTATTTTTCCTCAAGCTTTGTTCTATTTTCTTTATCAATATGGACAAATGCTTTACAACCGAAAGTCTTCAACAAAAATTAGTTTATCATTTTACATGTCGACACCTTCTCTGGAATTATACCATCCAAATATATTAAAGGTACTTTGGTTATTAAGTACACAACAATATCTACAACAACTACCCAAAACTTTAAGGAAAAATCAACATGCAATCTTATACTCCTTGCACGCTCCATGATTGTCCTTTTCATCCTTTTTGACACACCATTTTCTTGTGGTGTTTCTGGAACCGGCTTCTCTCTATGAATCCCATGGTATGAACAATAATTATCAAAATCCTTGTTGCAATATTCACCTCCATTTTCTGATCTAAGACACTTCAACCATTTTCCTTTCTCATTCTCAAACAAATCTCTCCATTTCTTAGAAGTATCAAAAACATCATATTTTTTTCGAATGCAATAAACACAAATTTTTCTAGTTGCATCATCAATAAAATTAACATAATAAAGAGAGCCACCAAGAGATGATACCTGAGCTGGTCCCCATGCATCTGTATGCACAATATCTAACCTTTCACTCTTCTTTACTTTTCCGACTATGAGAAATCTGACTTTCTTTTGTTTTCCATAAACATAATGCTTTGCTTGGGCGCTCCATCCTTGGCCAACATGTTGAAGTCCCAAAAGTGATCAAACACGACCAATGTTCTCTCAAAACTTGGTTGAGGGCCAACAGGCCCCCAACACTCACCTGTGACTCATCCCGAGTCACTTAGATATGGGAACATTGCTTCAAAGGCCACGTGCTTAGCTTGAGCTGACTCGACTTGCTTCTTTTCCATAGCTTTCTACTCGAAAAACTCCTGAATGACTTGCTCAGTAACAAGCCCTTCCAAGCATTGTTTCATTGTCGTAACTAGTTGGTCTAGCTTCGAGCCTTGGCCTTCAACTTCTTCAAAACTCATGCAGATTCCATCCTGCACTGCTTGTAGTCTCTGTGTCACTTCCATGACTTTGCTCTGTATAGCAATAATCTGCTGCTAAATTGTGCACTTTTCCTATGATATTTTCGTCTTCTCAACTGCAGTAAGTAGCTTCATATGCTCTTGCACAGTGGATTCCTGCTGCTTCACCTCCTAGAGATGTGCGTCCAATTTCCTCAGCTCCGGATCTTCTACAAGGCGCTCATAGGTCTGCACACTTCGATTACTTAGTTTTGTACACTCTAAGGTGAGTGCTTTGATTCTTTCTATTGCATTCCTGGTAGCTTCCTCCCTTTGGTCGCGTAATTCTTGCGGAGTGCTCAGTACTGCTTGAATCTCTAGCTCTATTACCATTGCTTGAAGCTACTAAAGGGCATCAAGAAGCTTCCCCACTTGTATATCTTGACTGACTCTTCTTCCTCCTATGCCAAGCCCAACACAGAGAGAAGTTATTTATACACTGCCTCTTTGATCATAATTTTCTTTATGAGCAGTTGGTCTTTTTATTCTTATATCTCCGCATTGTTTTGTTCAAACTTCACCTGAATTTCATTTCTCTCCTTCTACACAACTTGAAGTTTCTCTAGGATTTCCTCCTTTTCTTGCTTCAAGGCCTATGTGGCTTGCTCCTTTTCTTCTTGGACTAGATGAAGTTGAGCCTCGGTTGCATCTCTTAGCCTTCACAATTGGGTGGGTTCATCCCCCAATTCTACAATTTCTGATGACAAAGGCACAGTAGGTACTGCGTGTCTCAAATAGATGGCTTGTTGTATGTCCTTGAGATCTTTCTCTATTCTTTCATACATTGTTTATTTCTTTGCTTCATGTATTTGCAGGATATCCTCTAAGGTGTTCTCCATGGCTGCGATGATGTGATCAAAATCATCCACTGTGAGCACATTCTTTGATTGAGGCTTATTAGCTCGCGTCTTCCTTCTTGTTGAGGGTTTCTGTGGAGAAACCTTTATTTTCTTCGATGTCTCGGCCTCTATAAGGGGATCCTTCGGTAGTGTAACTTCTCCTTTGTCTTTATTTTCTCCTTCTTCCCCTCCTTCTTTTTGGTTCAGTTCATCTCCTCCTTCTCCTGCAGGTGAGTCGGGCCTATTCTCTTCTGAGGCATTGTCCTCCTCATCCCTTTCTATGTTCTTCACGTCCTCCTTTCTCTTATTTTTCTTTTGTCCATCATGTTCAACCCGAGTGACCAATGGACCTTCGATGATGTTAGGGTTGGATAGTTATGCATATTCCATCGGGACAAGGAACTTTGCTAGAAATGTTTTAGTGATCTCTTCCATGTCTTCATTGGTCAACTTATAGTAGGACTGCAACTCCTCCTTTATTTCATCCCTATGCGCAATGATATAAATAAAGTGTCGGTCTACAGAGAACTTTGCTAGCACCTGTATTGATGCAAAGTATTCAGGGTCATTCATGGAAATGCTTCAATGGAACACTCCATCTGTAGGTATTAAGTGTGGAACACTGCATTCGATTTACACTTCTTTGCCATATCATTTGTGTACCACAAAGTGGAGAACCTTGTGACCAACAGTTGTGATGGCTCAACTTTAGGAAATGTCACTCCCTCTGGCATATTCCAAGATATGAAGGTGATCAGTACCAGTAGCCAACTAAAATGAAACTCATATCCTTGGTCCTATCCTTTGCAAAATTCCTTCTCCATCTTGTTGACGAGGTAACTCGCCCAGTTCATTTGCATTCCTTCTAAGCACTTCCCTGTGAGGTCTACAACAAATCTAGTGACCTGTTTTGGATGACTTTTTCTAACAAGCTTATCGAAAATGAGCTGACAAGATAGGCGCACTATGCCATCCTAGATGGAGGCTACCTTGTAGCCTTACTTTTTATTTTCTACACTGCCATAATATTCCTTTATATGCTGTGCCAGGGAGCGATCTAAGGTCTTCCCTAGGTAGAACTGGTGAGGGTCCGGTCCTTTCATACTTAGTCCTGTGATGAGATGGATCATCACTAGATCCACATTCATGTGCCTATCAAGCCACATATACCCTCCATGGTAGCACGAAAGGAGGATTTTAACGCAAGCATTAACCTCCTGATGTCGGCCGAAGTGGAGGATATTCATTACATTCAAGATCGTCGATTGTGCAAGCTCCTTTATCCATGGCTGGGAGAATGTGTTGCTTCTTACCAATCATCTTCATCAAATATCAATGTGGCATGAAAATTGTGTAGTTCTTTCGGTCTCCTAGGTGGAATTCGTTGTTATTTAGAGCTAGAATATGTCCTAACTGGGATCCAACTGCACGTATCCCCTTCGGGAGGTACGCAGTGATAAACTTGTATTCGAAATCATGTGGGATGTTGTCATGGTTAAAAATGCCAGCCAAAGGAGGGATGTGGTTTGAAAAGACAGAAGAGATCTACTTCACGTTAGCTAGATCATTACGGCGTTTTATTCACTTCTCAATTACGGTTCGGCAAGACCGACGTCCATTCGAGGGGGATGCTTGCAATCCTCCAATCAACGATGCCTGTATTCCCATAGAAATTACTCTATCATTCATGAGGTCTACAGGTATCTCTTCCACAGACTTCTATATTGCGCTATGTTTGCCCGACATGCACACTCGTAATCAAATAACTCGGGTAGGAGAAAAAATAAACGAGGTAATCCAATGGATGGTGAGGTCTAGAAATCACAATGTGATATAATGGATTCTCTGTTCGCTCAGATAATCATGATTTGAAAAAAGTGGTCCTGGTGCATCGTCCGACGGGTTAAATAGGCAAGCGTCGTAACAGATCCTTTCAATGGGCAGGAATGCATCCATCAATGCGCATGCATCCATTATGGTGTGGTATCAATAGTGTAAAGGAGGTATTTCCATCAATAACTATGTTTCTAGCTGTTCTTGAGTGTCATTCTAACAATCAGGGTGCCTCCAACGGTCATATAGCTTTGCTGTGGTGAAGTCCCATTCCGCGTTGTTCTACTATTCTGGTGAGGTTCAACTTGTGTGGATTTGTCTCCTGCAAATTCTTTTCTAGAACTTCCCATAGTTTTTCTAACTCAACTTTCTTCTTATTGAGTTTTCTTGCCTTCTTTCCTATGATCTGAGTCTTTGGATTCCTCTTTCCATTTTTATTTTTTTCTTCTTCTAGTAAAGTGACTTCACATTGCTGACGTGTTCTTACACATTTTGCAGTTAATGTTCCTTATTTTGCTATTTCTGGTCTGGCTATACTTCTTTCTTGCATGGATAGGTTCTTTAATTCTTCAAGTGTTCTTTCAACTTCGACAGCTAGTTCTTTGGCCCTTGGTTTCTTTGACTGATCCTCTTTTTCTTCTATTAGTCTCATTATTCTTATGGTTATTAAATCCCTTAATTATTTTTTTTTGTTCTGTAGCTTCCTCCTCTGCTTTCCTTCTGATCTGATCCTTCTCAATCCATTTATTTCCCAATAAAAGTGAAAAAGGGGCATTGTTATCAACAAACCTAATAACTTCAAATTCTTCTTCAGTCGTAGTTCCATGAGAAATCATAGGTATATTATTAACTCTTCCACATAGGGTTATCATATTTCCTTTAAACAAACCTATCCTTCCTAATGAAGGTATCTTAGCAGGCTTTCAAAAAAATTCTCAAGTGCTTTCTGGCATAATATTCACATGTTTCTTCATCTAATACACAGTCTATGTCGAAGTCTTCTATTCTTGTAACTATGCACTATTTTTCTTTCACGATCTCTGGTAAACTGATGTCTCTGTGATCATCCATTACTTCATTTAACTGTATTAACATAGTCTCTAACTCTTTTTCTGTATGATTGTTTAACATATTCTTAGTCTCTTGACCTTCTTTATACTATTCTTGTCTCATGTTCATCTTTTTAACTTGATCAATCATCCTAGGGAAATCCTCAACCTCATGACCAAAAACTTTACAACAAAGACAAAGAGGGCCTATACCATGGAATTCTTTAGCAAGATGTCCCGGTCTTCTGCAACTATAACAAAGTTTCAATCCTCTCTTTATTTTAAATGATCCCTAACCTTTCTTATACTGTGCATTGGGATCACAGTGATGGACCTACATTCTGCAAAAATTCATTCTAGGTTCCTGCATCGACTTATTATTCCAAAAGTTCTTTCTATGCATAGGAATAACATATTTTTCTCTATTTCTATCAAATTTATTCAGATCAACTCTTTCTTCTATAAGTGCCCTAGTTTTTAGACTAGGACAAAATCTATCAATCATACCTAGATTCATATTTTTGAAACAAAAAATTTCCACTTATCTTGCCTTTACCAAAGCACAAAGATTTAAGATCTTACCTCTTTTATTTAGATCCATTTTATTTCTTAGCACAGAGATTTGCATGTCAAGTAGAATATTGTGCACTACAACAACAGATCTATGCACAGAGCTTTCTTTTTTCTTCAGTTCCCAACAATCACAGCTCTAGGTTCTGGAAACAGAATCATTTGTTGGCACAAGGGCAGACCCAGGGTTCAACGCTTCAACAATGAACCAAAAAAACCCTAACTACCAGCCCTTTTGGCAACACCTATGAATCAGATGAAGTCTCACCCGATGTAGAGGCAGGAGGGGTTGTAGGACTTAGGTGTCTACAACCAAGTTAGGACACAGATCTGTGATTATATTACTTAATAGAACACTTAAACAACAATATCCCTTAGTTCTTGAATCTCATTCACATTGCAGGTCAAACCCCTTATTACAGAAAAACACAGTAATAATCAATATATAACACTTCCAATTACTCATCACACAACATTAGCTCAGATCTAACATCCATTCACATCATTAATCAATAAGCTACAACATCAGATGCATTCATTATACATAACATCGACAACACTAAGAAAATAATCACATAATCAACATCAACAACATCGCACAAAGCACATCAACACAGGATATATGTGGTTCACCCCAGTGTGGGGATACGTCCACCAACTTCTTCTTATTCTTATTTATTAGTCTGCAATCTCTTACATGTATCTTCTCATGTGCACAAAGCCACAGAGCGAAGCCTTGCACTGGACAGGTGATATGCGCACATCACACTAGATCCACCTTCCTCAAAATTAGGTCAAGGCACAGAGACAACTCCTTGAGAGCACAAAGCTTTACACAGTCTATCTACAGAAAGAACTTACAACTTCTTGCACTAAGCCGATCACAAGTAACTTGTAACTCGTAACTTGTAACTTTTAACTTACATCTCTTAGCTATCTATTTATACATTACAAAAAGGCCTAATCATGGGTAAACCCATGGGTTGACATCTCTTAACCCATTACATAAACCCTAAAACCCTTTATTGGGGCCACAAGCCCACGAAATGAGAGAGATCCAACGATCTTTGCTTTGCTTGGGTGCTCCATCCTTGGCTAGCATGTTGAAGTCCCAAAAGTGATCAAACATGATCAATGTTCTCTCAAAACTTGGTCGAGGGCCAACAGGCCCCCAAAGTTCACCTGTGACTCATCCCAAGTCACTTAGATATGGGAACATTACTTCAAAGGCCTCGTTCTTAGCTCGATCTGACTCGACTTCCTACTTGACAAACTTCTGAATGACTTGCTCAGTAACAAGCCCTTCCAGGCATTGTTCCACTGTCGCAACCTGTTGGTATAGCTTCGAGCCTTGGCCTTCAACTTCTTCAAAACTCATGCAGGTTCCATCCTACACCACCTGTAGTCTCTGTGTCACTTCCATGACTTTGCTCTGTATAGCAGTAATATACAGCTAAATTATGCGCTTTTCCTATGATATTTTTGTCTTCTCGACTGCAGTAAGAAGCTTCATATGCTCTTGCACAATGGATTCCTGCTGCTTCACCTCCTAGAGATGTGCTTCCAATTTCCTCAGCTACGGATATTCTGCAAGGCGCTCATAGGTCTGTGCACTTTGATTACTTAGTTTTGTACACTCTAAGGTGAGTGCTTTGATTCTTTCTATTGCATTCCTGGTAGCTTCCTCCCTTTGGTCGCATAATTCTTGCAGAGTGCTTAGTACTACTTGAATCTCTAGCTCTATTACCATTGCTTGAAGCTACTTAAGGGCATCAGGAAGCTTCCCCACTTGTATATCTTGACTGAATCTTCTTCCTCCTATGCCAAGCCTGACACATAGAGAAGTTATTTATACACTGCCTCTTTGATCGTAATTTGATTTGTGAGTAGTTGGTCTTTTTCTTCTTATATCTCTGCATTGTTTTGTTCAAACTTCACCTGAATTTCATTTTTCTCCTTCTACGCAACTTGAAGTTTCTCTAGGATCTCCTCCTTTTCTTGCTTCAAGGCCTATGTGGCTTGCTCATTTTCTTCTTATACTAGATGAATTTGAGCCTCAGTTGCATCTGTTAGCCTTCACAATTGGGTGGGTTCATCCCCCAATTCTGCAATTTCTGATGACAAAGGCACAGTAGGTACTGCGTGTCTCAAATAGATGGCTTGTTGTATGTCCTTGAGATGTTTCTCTATTCTTTCATACATTGTTTATTTCTTCGCTTCATGTATTTGCAGGATATCCTCTAAGGTGTCCTCCATGGCTGTGATGATGTGATCAAAATCATCCACTGTGAGCACATTCTTTGATTGAGGCTTATTAGCTCGCGTCTTCTTTCTTGCTGAGGGTTTCTGTGGAGATACCTTTATTTTCTTCGATGTCTCGACCTCTGTAAGGGGATCCTTTGGTATCGTAACTTCTCCTTTGTCTTTATTTTCTCCTTCTTCCCCTCCTTATTCTTGGTTCAGTTCATCTCCTCCTTCTCCTGCATGTGAGTCGGTCCTACTCTCCTCTAAGGCATTGTCCTCATCATCCCCTTCTATGTTCTGCACATCCTCCTTTCTCTTATTTTTCTTTTGTCCATCATGTTCAACTCGAGTGACCAATGGACCTTCAATCATGTCATGGTTGGAGAGTTATGCATATTCCTTCAGGACAAGGAACTTTGCTGTAAATTTTTTAGTGATCTCTTCCATGTCTTCATTGGTCAACTTATAGTAGGACTTCAACTCCTCCTTTTTTTCATCCCTGAGCGCAGTGATATAAATAAAGTGTCGATCTGCACAGAACTTTTCTAGCAGCCCGTACTGATGCAAAGCATTTAGGGTCATTCATGGAAATGGTTCAATGGAACACTGCATCTGTAGGTATTAAGCATGGAACTTTGCATTCGATTTACACTGCTTTGCCATATCATTTGTGTACCACAAAGTGGAGAACCTTGCGACCAACGATTGTGATGGCTCAACTTTAGGAAATGTCACTCCTTCTGGCATCTTCCAAGCTATGAAGGTGATCAGTACCAGTAACCAACTAAAATGAAACTCATATCCTTGGTCCTGTCCTTTGCAAAATTCCTTCTCCATCTTGTTGACGAGGTAACTCGCCCAGTTCATTTGCATTCCTTCTAAGCACTTCCCTACGAGGTCTACAACAAATCTAGTGACCTGTTTTGGATGACTCTTTCTGACAAGCTTATCAAAAATGAGCTGACAAGACAGGCGCACTATTCCATCTTGGATGGAGGCTACCTTGTAGCCTTACTTTCCATTTTCTACATTGCCATACTATTCCTTTATATGCTGCGCCAGGGAGTGATCTAAGGTCTTCCCTGGGTAGAACTAGTGAGGGTCTGGTCCTTTCATACTTAGTCCTATGATGAGATGGATCATCACTAGATCCATAGTCATGTGCCTATCAAGCCACATATACCCTCCATGGTAGCACGAAAGGAGGATTGTAACACAAGCGTTAACCTCCTGATGTCGACCAAAGTGGAGGATCTTCATTACATTCAAGATTGTCGATTGTGCAAGCTCCTTTATCCATGGCTGGGAGAATGTGTTGCTTCTTTCCAGTCATCTTCATCAAATATCAATGTGGCGTGAACATTGTGTAGTTCTTCCGGTCTCCTAGGTGGAATTCGTTGTTATTTAGAGCTAGAATATGTCCTAACTGGGATCCAACTGCACGTATCCCCTTCGGGAGGTACACAGTGATAAACTTGTATTCAAAATCCTGTGGGATATTGTCATGGTTAAAAATGCTAGCCAAAGGCGGGATGTAGTTTGAAAAGACATAAGGGATCTTCTTCGCGTTAGCCAGATCCTTGCGGTGTTTTATTCTCTTCTCAATTATGGTTCAGCTAGAGCGACGTCCAGTCGAGGGGGATGCTTGCAATCCTCCAGTCACCTATGCTT